>KV424691.1:0-61801 GCA_001632445.1 Peniophora sp. CONT | reverse complement strand
TCCTCTGTGTCAGCGAACTACCCACACGCGGCAAGCTTTGCACATTCGACGGGTCGGACTGGGAAGACCCGCGAGCGATCGAAGCAATCGCCGACCTCATGCCCTCGATGTCCAACCTTCGCCCTGTACTTGTGCGCGGGCTCATCAAGGCTCGCGACAACTGGAAGAAGTTCTCAGACGACTTCGCCCCGGGCTCTCAGATCGACCTTTTGACGGCCGTTGAGCGCGTACTTGGGTATATGCCACCCGAGAACGATGATAACGAGAGCTTGCTCGGACAGTTCCGACTGTTCACGCGACAGTATCCAAATGCCCTCGCTCGCACGTTTACGGCAGGTGTCACCTACGCGCACAACGACACGGAGGCCTTTTCAGAGCGGTACCTGACCGCAGATGCTATTCAGACTTATATCATGCAGCTTGCACGAAAACAGGATGCCAGCGGCGAGGCGAAGAAGTTTCGGCTTGCTCTGCTCAAGCACGAGGCGGAGAAAGCACGCGTTACTCAAGAGAAGCGCACGATCCGCGACACGGCGAAACGTGAAGAGCGCGATCGGTTGATGGAGCTAGTTGTCGTCGTTGACAAGGCCGACGTTCGCGCACCAGGGATGACGAAGAAGAAGCTGTGCGAGCAGCTAAACTGGCACAAAGTGATACGCGAAGACAAGAAAGTGCCCGCATTGAGCAAGTTCAATAAGGCGGCACTGGAGGGGTTACTCTGCGATGCGCTGGATCGTATGGCCATGTGAGTTCCGTGTAAATATGACGATGTATGCGAGGTACTCACTGTTACATTTTCAGCGCCCCAATCTCGAGCGCCATTCCCGACTCTCTTGCTCCATCTGATACCACTTCCCCCTTCGATACCTTCACTGCCCGTTCACCTTCTGCATCAGCGGCTCTGAAGGACAGTGGATATGCTGTAGAACGCTTACCCGTAGAGTACGACTCAGAAGATGATGATGAGTGAGCCCCAAATTCAACAGATAGCCCATGGAGTCTACCTGGTGGAGATGAGCATTAGCCCATTACGAGCATCATGGCTGAGGGTAAGCCCTCCAAGCTTGGCGGGCGAGTATGCGGTTGACAGGAGGAAAGAGGAGGCTGAAAGAGCGAAAGGAAGGTGTCAGCGGTGGCCGCGATGATCCATGTCGCCGCTCTCGGCCTTTGCCGGATCCGCCCGAAGCTCACCCGAGACTGTAAAGATGGCCTTTCTATGCGACTTTTAACGGGGATTTATGGTACACAGATGCCTATTCAACCATATATCCATGTACTGAAACACCTATACATGAGCTTCCTCATTTTTTCATGACCTTGAAGGGTATCCCTCGTCTCCTACCCTCTATCGCAATTGAGACCACCTTTCGCGTCGATACGAACACACTACGGTCATCGACTGGCTCGATGCGACAATTATATAAATACAAAAATGTCTCTTGGTGAGGGATCACATACAGTGCAACCCACTTTCAACCTTTTTCTGGCCAGATACGCTCCACTTGAGTGGTAGCTAGCGGCAACATCCGAAAACCGCCCTCGTTGCAACTTTGGCTGTGTGGGAACCTTGTGGGGCCCGCACGGCGCGCTTCGCGCGCCGTGCGCGTCCCCAGCCCTAGCATAACCAAATCGAGGGTCGTATATGAACGTGAGTGGGCACCTGACCAAGGGCACGACCAGCGTTTGCGTCCTGCACTCGCTGCTGTTGACGTTCTGGGCATAGATCTAAGAGCCCTGGAGCTACCATAAGCTGGTGCTTGATCCTGCATGATGGTCTTACGCAAAGCCGCGTCGCCTGAACCAGGTCTGAACAATCGGACCGGCATTTCCCGGAGATTCCCTCACGGTCACACGTGTTTTCTCGGATGCGCCAGCCAAAGGGGCACGCGTAAGCGCTTTTGAGCTTTCGCTACGGCTTGCCGTTCCGACCTTTGACACTGGAAAATCGCCGGAGGGCATCACATACAAGAGCGCGCGTGCATCGTTACAAATTTAGGAGTATTTGATACATGGTAAGGTCCAATGAAGTCCGTGACTAAACGGAGGATAAACTGCAACCACTTCAAAAGTACTGATGAGGCGATACAATGCAGACTTCGAGGTTAACAGAATAGTTCTTCAAAGCAGTTGCACAACATCTCGCGTTCGTCGACCACTTCCGCCACGAGCTGACGCTCTTCATCGAGATTGATCTCGCGAACCTTCAATAACGCAACGATGTGCTCCTCTTCATCGCATTCAGACCCGGCGCTCCACTCCGCATCATCCGCGAAGTCACGCGCATGACAAGCACCTGTGCCCCCTACAACAAGCCGCTCTACAGGTCGACCCTCTGCGCGTCGCGAGGCAAGCATGGCGCGTAACTGGTCCCAGAATTTCCGGGGCTGTGTGTCGCCCAGCACGAGAACCAGAATCCGCAGCGCGGGAAAAGTCCAGTCCGTGTGCGAAGTCGGCGCGCAGAGAGAGGGGAGGATTTGTAGCAGACATCTGCCTTGACGAATGAGGTGGAGCTCGGAGACGTTTTTGAATCGGTGCAGGGAGACAGCAACACGCGAAAAGTTTGGACAATCGATGGTGCCGACGCACTCGATGCCGAATTCGCCGCACCGGCAGTCATGTACGAAGGCCAACACGCGGATGATTGACGCTACATCCCTTCCCATCGCCTCCAGGACATCTGGCACATACTCCAGTTCAAGCCATGTAGACATTTGAACACTGTCATCCTCATCAGCATCTCCCAACTCAAGGCATACGTTTCCTTCAGTCAGTGTGATGAGTATGCGTGGACAATCCACGTTAAAGTCCTCATCGTCATCCCCCCACATGTCACGAATAGTCAATGTGTTACGGGGAGAATAGCGCATTTCCGGGCGCAAAAGCAACGCCAACAACCGTTCTCTTCCTCGTATTCTGTCGACGTGCAAAGAAATAGACGCAGGAAGGTCGAGATGGGTCAATAATTCCAATAGTCCGCTCAGTTCCCGATGCTTGTCGGAAATCTCCACTGTTTCCATGCGTGCGAGGACCACTGGAGATGGAATAACGAGTTCTCTAGCAAATGCATAGCCATCTTCTAGGGCTCGATGTATTTTCTCAGACTCAAAGTAGAAGTTTTCAATGGGCTCGCCTGCGACTGCTTCGCAGTAAAGCTCGCGCAGCGATGGATAATGAGAGAGAAAGTGGAGGAGAAGTCGCCAGTGCCAGTGTTCGCCCTTGACCTTCAGGACCTTCAAGTTTTTGGCATTCAACGGGAAGAAGACGTTGGTGGTGAGAAAACGCAAGGCCGGCGCTTCTAGGGGCAGACTATTGAATGGTGACCGGTGATTGCTGCCGATGCAGAGCTTCGTCAAATGCAGAAGCGAAGGAGAAGCGACGAGAGCGCTCCACGCCTTGCCGCGATCAGGGGTAAACTCGGATAGGGAGAACTGAAGGTGTCGAATTCGGGGCAGTATATGAAGAGCTTCCATCATGGGCCAAGTACCTCTGGTCACGTTGTAAGAGCGAGAAGATGAGACCTTCATGGATAACTTTTGACTTTTGGATCGTTGAAGGATGGTCGCGTCGTCCGGCGGGAATGTATTGACAATAGCAGCCCAGAGAGACGAGAGTTCCGTGCCTATCCGGCGCCAGCGTCTGCAGACATGAGTGAGAACTATCCATCCAAGAGCACCGGGCAAAGCGATTCTATCCCCTTTGAGCCTTGGTCTGCGCGGGGGGTCTATCCTCGCGAGCACCCGATAGACCTCGTAGACGATATCATCTGGTAACGTTGCACCAAGCAAAATGGGTGGATCCATGTCAATATAATCTCTGCCAATGTACATGAGTTATAGTAAGACCTTCGGGTAAGCGGCAAGAACGTACAGCAGCTCAGAAATCGGTTAAGCGTCGATGCTTATATCAAGAAGTGCGAAAAGGATGCGTAGAACCGTTGAGCGAACGTGGAAAGCAGGCCTTTTATGAATTCTCTAATTGCTGGACGGCACCAGCTAGCCTGATTGAGGCTCTGATGGCGGCTATGATGGTTCTAAATGTTAGAAGGTGGTGGTAGCTGTTCAAGATGACTGCTCAAGCAGAGGCGCTAGAGAAGCAGCTGCCAAGCGGCCGGCATCGGCCGGCCTGCTAGTGCCTCACGGTCACATGCGTTTCGCGGGTGACCGCCAGCCACGAGAGGCGACCTTCCGGTGACTTTGGCCCGTTGCTCCCACTTATGGAACCCGCTCATGCGTCTTAGTTCTTCTCGAGAGCACAGGTTCATCCAAATACCATAATTCGAGTCCAATTTCCTTGCAAACAATCGCACACCGAAAGTAAACAGTAAATACGCTCCGAACGTCAGCCCCTTCCTTCTCTTCCCATCTAATACCCACTACTCCCATTGACCTACGTATTAACCTATCCATAAGCTTACACCCCCAACACAACATCCAAAAGCTCAAGAACGCACCTTATCCTTTAACATCCCCACAAACTGCTGATAACTCGGCAACACGTCCGCCCGATCCTGGATGAGCAAGCTGAGCGCCCACAAGCGTAAAGGCGGCTCGCCGTCTTCCTTGACGACGTAAAGATGCGCGTGGTACGGTCCGTGCCGCATTTCGCGGGACTTGGCCAGTACAGCGTTGACACGCCTTGAGAAGTCGTTGTCCAACAACGGCAAGGTGGTCTTGCCGCCGCGGAGCGACTCGTAGTTCGGGAGGTCGAAGACGTCCTGTACGAGTTGAGGTACAGCATCGCGCCCGACGAAGAGGAAGAGCGTTTGGCCGTCTTCGATGAGGTAGAGTCCGTGACGCTCAAGACGCTCGGTCGTGAGCGGGAGCGGGGTGGGCATGACGATGGTACCCTGTTCGCCGATCGTACCAGCCTGCATGATATCCTTGCATCAGCCTCTAACCTATGAGTATCAAACAACGAAACGACGTACCTCAGGCGGCATACTATGAAGCGCATAGAACATCGGATGCAGATACGGAATCAACATCTCAGCCGGCAAGCTCGTAAGCAAGCACTGCGCATACGCCCTCAAATCGCTCGGGATCTGCGCGCTCTGCCTGATACCGACGTTCTTGAGCAAGCCCAGGATAAGCACCGGCAGCATCTTCATGTTCTCGCTGACGGCCAACTGCGCGCTCGCGCCGGCACCAGCGGCGGTCATGCTACCCTTGTACGCCTGCAGGAGCTCGACGAGCTTGTTCTGCAAGAGATCGCGGGCGTCTTCCAGCTTATACATCACGCTGCGCTCCACCGCCTTGTTCGCGAAGTACGTCGCGACGGCAACCTGATCCACGCTTGCGTACACGTCGCTGAGGTTGCTTGTCGTGGGGAGAGCGGTCGTGACGACACGAACACGACGTTCACCCGTGCACGTTGTATGCAGAACACCGGTCTGGATGATGATGTACGGCTGCGAGAGCGTCTCCTCGACTTCGAGCTCGATCGTGTAGCTCACGTCGTTCGGGACCGTCGGCATAGCAAGCAGATCCGTGCTCCGGAGGAAGAAGTTGCCGTGGAACGAGCTCATGCGTACGCCGCGCGAGGCGCGGACACGGATGATGGTCTCAACCAAGATAGGTTGCGCGAGCACGGCACCGAATTCGTGCGCGAACTTGACGGCGTCCTCGGCGCGGGCGGCGTTGAAGGCCGGGTAGAAGAACGTCTGACCGGAGGTGTAGTGCGGAAGCGCGCTAAGTGTGGCCACGTCCTGGTATCCCGGACTGAAGAGGAACATGTCGACGGAGACCTGAGCCTTAGAGCATTCGATGGCGAACGTCTTGTAGAAGGGCGACGCAGCCTGCAAGAGCGCAGACTCCTTTGGCGTCCCGAACACCTTGGGGTCCTCGCGGTTCTTGAGCGAACCAGGACCTGCGCTGGGTAAACTGGCGGAGAGGGTGATGAGCTTGCCGCCGGTGTTGCTCTATGATGCAAGGTGTATTAGTACGATTATCATGCGAAGTTTCAAATCATCCTCACAATGAGCTTGAAGCCAGCTTGGAGAGACGGACCAAGAGCGCTGCCGAGGTCGTGGTTGTCCTTGAACATGTCGTTGAACTGGCCAAGGAGAGACTCCAGCACGGCGCGTGATTCGTTGATGTTGACAGACAGATCATGAGGCTGCGGCAAGAACACGTCCTCCACGTCCGAGACGACCTGCATATGCGCCTGCTCAGCATCAGGAGGCATCGAGAAGAAGTACAGCGCCGAATCGAAGCCGATAATCGCCACTCGGGTACGACCGTCCTCGTTGGGAAGGCGATCAAGGTTTTCAAGGATGGTGCGCGCGGCAGTGGCGACCATTCCAGATTGAACGGCGGTATGCGAGACGTCGATCAGAAAGACGTAGACGAGCGGCTGAGGAGGGCGGACCACGTATTCGGCGGGAGCGATGTACTCCACCAGGCCGTAGTTCAGCTCGGGGCGTTGCCAGCGGTCGAGGGACGTGTTGTTTTGCTGGTCCCAGTCGAACATTTGAGGTACCTCGTTTACGAGACTGCACATCGGGCAACGGTAGCGGCTACCGCCGTCGATGAACGTCACGAACGGGTTCATGTACATCCTGCAGCGGCGACAACGAGCGATAACCATGTCTGTCACGAGAGGAACCGGTTCCTCGTTTTCCTTGACAGAGCGGTAGGGGTTGATTACGACTGCAAGCGGCACCTTGGACTTGCTCGCGAGCGATGAGGAGGACGGGAAAGCGTTTACGGTGCATCGCTGATAAGAAACGGGCGCGTTCACATAGGGCGAAGGCGAGACAGTAGCACCGGGCGGGAGACGAGGCTCTGGAGGAGGAATCAAGAGCTCGCGGGGGTCAGGCGGAGAAGTGAGCAAGTTTGTGGTGTACAGATGCGGCTGCTGCTGCTTGATGCCCATCTGTCCAAACTGACCCGCGAGCTGGTCCACACCGGGCTGCTGCTGGCCGTATGCAGCGGGCGCCTGTCCATATCCGGGTGCATTTATATATTCAGGCTGTTGCGGCTGCGATGGCTGCTGCTGCTGGCCGTAGTATCCGCCGTCCTGGGGCGGCTGCTGGGGGTACTGGGGCTGTTGCTGGGGCTCGCCGGGTGTA
Organism: Peniophora sp. CONT; assembly: GCA_001632445.1. Taxonomy (NCBI): domain Eukaryota; kingdom Fungi; phylum Basidiomycota; class Agaricomycetes; order Russulales; family Peniophoraceae; genus Peniophora; species Peniophora sp. CONT. The sequence goes on along the minus strand of KV424691.1, from coordinate 54,732 downwards.
AAGAACTGGCCCTGGCCGCCCATCGGGGGCTGGCCAGGAGGGGCGCCAAATGCAGACGGCGCGTTGAGGTCCTGGCCGGCACCGTAGTATGCCTGTGTCTCGCCGGCGGCATACTGTCTGCGCTTCTTCGAGTGATGGCCAGCAGCCGGCGGCGGCGAGCCTGCAGCGTCCAACGGCGGCGACGCGACAGGCACAGGCGGGGCACCAGCCGCCGGGTGATCCCACTGAGTATGCCCGCTCGAGGTCTCTGTATCACAGTTAGTATATCATCTGGTAACGCGCCGATCTCTACGAACCGACAAAGAAGTAGCGCCCGTTTTCCGCGCTCCTACATTATATTTCAGCATTTATTAGGTATACCGTATTTGGTAACGGTGCGTACCACTCTGCGATCCAGCCGGGCGGCAGGTTCTGGTTCGGATCGGCCATGGTCGCGGTTCGAAGCAGAGTTGATGATATGACCGTCGACGCGTGCGGCGCCAACTTCGACGTCAACCACGTCGTCGCGCAACGTGTTCCCACATCACAGCGCTTGGCTATCTCTCTTATTATTTCCCATTCAATCCGGCGTACCGGGCTCTCCTTGCCCGTGCGGCGATCGCGAAGGAAAACATGTCCGGAATGGCGTCTTGCTTCCGGCCGTCATGACCGTCGGGCCCTCCCAGTCAGAGCGCACGTCTGTAGAGGACGTAGAGCGCAAGTCCATCTCGAAGCAGCAGGATGAACAGCGCGAGAGCAACGCGCCTTCTCCGATCCCGCAGCCTGCCGAGGCGCTAGACTATGCGGATCCCCCACCCGTGCACTCTGATCCATTCAAGACGCACAAGTGGCGCGCATGGACTCAGTTTGCCGCATGTTCGTGGTCGCTTTTCATGGCTGGGTGGAACGATGGCACCACGGGACCATTGCTGCCCCGCATACAGGAAGTTTACCATGTCAGTCTGCGCGCATATAGAGCATATACCTACTCTATCCATGATGTTGAACTTGCGTTGCTCTAGGTAGGCTACGCCGTTGTATCGCTCATCTTCATCACTGGCTGCATTGTAAGGGTCGCTTTTGCTATGCACATACAAGCAGTACTAACTATGCCAGGGCTTCGTCTCGGGCTCAGTAGGCAACATCTGGCTTAACCGCAAGCTCGGCTTTGGCAAGGTGACCCTCTTCACAACGTCAACACAGACCTTATGTTCTGACTATGCTTCACAGTCCATGGTCCTAGGCTCGATCTGTCAAATGGTCGCGTACGCGATACAGTCTCCTTCACCGCCCTTCCCCGTCTTCGCTATCGCATATGTGATCAACGGCTTCGGTATATCGCTACAAGACGCCCAATCCAACGGCTACATCTCAAACTACCACACGAATACAGCTACGCTCATGGGCATCATGCATGGCGTATACGGTATGGCCGTCCATAAGTCCTCCGAGACTCGTCACTAACAATTGCCACTCCATGATGTACAGGACTCGGTGCACTCTGCTCCCCACTCGTTGCAACCCAATTCTCCCGCCAGAAACATTGGTCCTTCCACTACCTGACCTCCTTCGGCGTAGCACTCATCAACTTGATCATCCTCGTCGTTGTCTTCCGCTTTCGCGACCAAGAAGGTATGTTGAGTCCTTCCAGTCGCTTCAACCTCCGACGAGAAGTACTGATTGAACGGTTTAAACTTGTCAGCTTGCCTCAGGGACGTTGGACAAGAGCCTGAAGAACATGAGAAGGAGGCTGCGGCAGAAGGCGGACAGTATCGGCGTATCTTCTCGCTTCGGACCCTCCACATCATCGCCGGGTTCACGCTTGTATATGTCGGCGTTGAGGTTACCATTGGTGGTACGTCTCCAATCAACCTACATCTTACCTACTTCCGCTGATGTCTACCCATCTGCTAGGGTGGATCGTAACCTACATCATCAAAGAGCGCGGCGGCGGCGACACGAGCGGATACATCTCCTCCGGATTCTTTGGTGGGCTTGCACTCGGCAGAGTCTGTCTTTTACCGCTGAACACGTTCATTGGCGAGCGACGAGCGGTACTGGTTTACATCCTCCTCGCCATCGGGTATGCGCTGCGAACTATCGCTTGAGTGACTCTTACTGACATCGCATCATACAGACTTGAGCTCGTCGTATGGCTCGTACCGACGCTCATAGCCGGCGCCGTATCCGTCTCTTTCGTCGGTCTCTTATTGGGACCCGTCTACCCGATCATCATGAACGAATCTGGACGAATACTTCCTCGAGCGCTGCTCACGGGTTGTATTGGCTGGATTGCCGGACTTGGGCAGGCAGGCAGTGCGGTCTTGCCGTTCATGACGGGCGCGATTGCCAGTGGGACGAATATCGGCGCGCTTCAGCCGTTGCTCATCAGCATGATGGGACTGTTGCTTATTCTGTGGGCCATCATTCCTTGGGTCCAACGCTCTGAGGCGCGTAAGGTTGGGTAGCTGCTGAAGCATAATGAGCTAGAGTAGTCGTGCCTGGACACAATATGACGTGTATAGATGCAGCACTGAGTGACTTTTGCTTGCGCTGTGCGGCATTAGACAACCAAATGCTCGGTGACCGTCAACTTGATTGACTGAGACCAGTGCCACACAATCTTCTTACTGGGTGAGCCGATCTCTTTACCTTCTCCCATTGTGCCTTATGAAGAGAATTAATAGGGAATCCGCCGAACGTAAGCACACGGGTCATGCAAACCGGTACAATCTACATACATGACATTATCGTCTCTCGACTGCGTTCACTTTCCAGCATAGCAGTGCGTCCAATCAGCTCCCTGAGCGCTGGTCCACTCGATACCCATTACGCCATTATATATCCTCACACTACACTCCGGATTTGTTAGACTCTTGCGGTAATTTGGGTGTACCCATAGCAGCAGTTCACCATTCGGACCACGAAGCCATCCATCATCGTCGATGCGTGTCATAGCAACTCCCGTTTTTCTGCGATTCGATGGCCTCTCTGCGGGATCACGGTGCCAGACCTGGATTGCTCCGGACTCCGTGATGCACAATATTTTTGTGCTGTCAGGTGAAAAGCTAATCGAACGAATAGGTTGAAGAACACCAATCTGGTGAAGAGGTTTCCACATTGGTGAGACCGTTTCCATGTCCCAAATCTGTATTATCCCGTCTAAAGAGCCTGATATAAACCATTTTCCATCAAGAGAACAGGCGAGCGTGCTGATAGCGGCCGAATGCGCCGGGATGCGGGTGACGACTTTTCCAGATGAGACTTCCCAAAGACAGACTGTGCAATCCTCCGAGCCGGAGATGAGTTGTGTCCCGTCTGAACTAAACTCAATGCAAGTTACAATACCGATATGACCATGTGGTGCTAAGGCAAATGTTCTATGTGCCTGCCACTGTGACCTGACGTCGAACAGTATAACTCCTTCAGAGGAGGGCCCTACATGCGCGACGAGACTTCCGTCGCGTGAGAACACTGCATGGAGTGGCTGCTTCGGGCCTGGCACTGCACCCTTCCCGAACTCGCTGCTGAACGGCGTCCATTTGATCAAGCGTTTGCGAGTACGTGTGTCCCAGACAACGAGTGGAGTACTGGACGACCCTGCCGCGAGTTGCGCCCCATCTTCAGAAATGACAACAAACTCCATGCCCCCGCACCAGTCATTAATATCACGTACGTGCACGGTTCTGCCCTCCAGGAGGCACAGTTCTATGAAATCATCAAATAAATATGCGAAGTGAGTGCCGCTTTTCGAAAAGTTCACAGATCTGCCCTCCGATACAGTGGTAATGTAGGCCGGAGATCTCCAGTCATGGGCTTCACGATATGCAATAATGCCACCTTCGGTCGCAACTGTAATGGATGTACCATCTGGGGAGTATGCAGCAGATAACACCGCGCCATATTGCTTGTCAGCGTCGCCATTGCTGATTGTGATGTTCGGGATGCCAGAGAAAGCCGAGAAACAGCATCGTCCAATGATAGATCTTTTGCGACAGAAAGCAAGAGCTGACAAGTAGACATGAGGCGCGCTCCCCGCATAAGCAGGAGAAAAGCGTTCAGTGAAGTTAATCGCAGCTTCTATGAATACGCCCAGACGAGAGTCCTTGCGGATGCTCATTTTTTGAGCGGTCTTGAGTACGTCCGTAGCCTTTTCAGCAAGGCCCATAGCACTCAATGCTTCCAGCCAGAAGAGAAATCTAGGACCTAGAAAGACAGCCTCGAGCATAAGCTCTAATGTGGTAGCTTTGGTAGCCGCTGCTGCATGATACGCCCAGTTCATACATGCATAACGCAACGCATCGTCGATGTGTGCGAGCTCCTGCGCAGTATTGGGGAGATATGATGAAATCGCCCGCGATACGTTAAAATGGAGGCTATTCGACTGTAAGGCTTCCACACATGCGGTTACGAGAAGCATGTGGCTATTGGACATGGGATCGCGCATGTGTTCGGGTGCACGACTGGGAGTAGTCAGATAGTCACTGAAAGATGCATGGAAAGTCGACAAAACTCCACTGTCATCGCGAATGGGAATATAAATAACAGCGTGCAGATGGTTCAAGGAAGCTCTTAAACGAGAAGCAGTCATTCCAAGTAATCTCCCAAGAGAGTTCACAGTCATGGGCTCGCGAACGGATATAATTGCAGCAATCATACGACGAGTTGAATCGATCTCTTCAGTCTCATATACATCTTGGTCCATGGCCTCAGACAGAATGAGAAAGTAGATGTTGTCAAGAGGCTGAGTGAGAGGTCGCCCAGCAGTAACGGTTGTGCCGGTAAGTTTAGGCAGGCGCCCTACGGGATCTTTGCGCAAATATTGTAAGGCTGTGAATGCATAGATGAAAAGCTTCCCCGAGAGGCGCGTCAGAGCAGCAATGTCCTCCTTTTGTGGCCACTTCGGTGGGAACGACGGTTCGCGCATGGCACGAAGTCCATGAGAGAGATAGCGTGAGATATCGGCTTTGACAATATCCTGCTCTATATCGTGGAGGCGCAGGATTTGTCCGAGAGATGGATCAATATCTTCGAGCTGCTGACGTATGTGCGGCTCCGGCCGCGACGTCAAGAAGAATTTCACGGGCAACATACCAGAAAGCTCGACAAGCCTTGAGAGTAGATCGCGCGTGATGTCCTCGTCAGTGCATTCATCCAGTGCATCCACAATTAAAACCAGCATGGGCGAGCCTTTGTCAACGGAAGATAGAGGAATCTTCAGTAATTGCTCAATTTGAAGGGCGAGGTTCCAGTGGATGGAGAAGGGTTTTTTGATGAGTTCGGCGAGCAAATGCTTGTTAAAAGCCATATTGCAGGAGGCCACGGATGCGGCAAGGGTCGGAATGATGCGACGCGCATCACCTTGCTGAACAGAGCCACCGCGGGAGCAGAAGAAGCTGCCACCGAGTAGATTACCCCGTTGTAGCATGTGACAGAAAGAGCGCGCTATGGCGGACTTTCCAGTACCAGCCATGCCGTTCAGCCAGTATATGCGCGGCGCGTCATGCTCGTGGCTCCACGCATCCAGGTCTCGCAAGATCTTGACGCGCGTGCCCTTCATACAACCTTCGGAATCTTGGGCATCGATGTCAGCACTGTCGACCCGGTGGAGCTTCTCGAAGATGCCTGTATGCGTGAGGCGATTAGAAGCAAACAAGCGGGTAAATATGTGCACGAACGAGCGGCGTCAATCTTTTCATGATCTTCTCGCTGCTGTTCTCGCTAATGGCAGATACTATATAGCACAGCTCAATTCATCAAAATTATCTAGCCGACTGACCTCAGCGCGTAAAAATGCCAGCATCTCCTCTTCAAAGAGTTCAGTATCGAGTATGCTGAATTAGTAAACTGCCGACGTACTTTGTCCCCGTATGAGCTTATTCACACCACGCTCGATCAACCCGCGAGCAGCAGTAGCTTGAACGCGCCCTAATCATGCAATAAGTATGCGAAACGCGAGACAAAGGCAAGGTCGTACCTTCGTTCAAGATCTGGAGGTCAGATAGCAACTGATTTGTGACGCCGATATTCTCTGCGCCCACGGCCCTGATATGCGCCACGTCTGCCTGCATCCCAGTTGCGGCGTCTCGAATCTCCAGAGCGAGATCATGGGTCCCGGCCGCGTTGACATATATTTCGCTGGTCATCGCTCTTAGCTCAAGATTTGTTAGTGCACGAAGGCGTTGCAAGGCTGCCTGCATCCTCGTATCCTTGAGGAGAGCTTTCCCGTACAGGCCTAGGCGACTTAATTAGCCACCTTATTCGTCTACTGAGCATATTCTCGCTTACCCAGACGTCCAAGCCACGGTCGCTTCAAAACGAGCTTCGCCGTATGACATATGATATCAAGCAGATGAGCGAGCATTGTGATTGCAATAGCCTTCGAGGCTGAGCCTAAGCCTGAAGGACGTCGGAGTCGAGGACGGAGGCTCTCGAGGAAGCTATTCAACTCTTCGAAGAGGGCGATGAGCGCCTCACAATAGGCGCTAACTCCCTTGGTGGCCTGAGAACAGTCAATAATCAATAACCTGTGAGCCGTAATGCCTGCAGACCTGGAGAAGAACACCAAATGCCACGAATATCGCCTTTCCCCCAGGGACGTGCGGCTGTGTCACCGTGAGATACAGATTGGATGGACGGGTACGGGAAACGCACAAAGGAAGCGGCAGTTTCTGCAATAGCGTCGTTGAATAGCAGCAGCACCTCGACGGCTGGCTTCAGGTACTCGCTCCGCAGCTTCCCCCAGGCTGTTTCGCTCCCGCGAAAGCGTTCAAACGCCTGCATCGTCTCGTCTAGGATCACGCAAACGTCCTCGGCCTCGCGGCAGCGGTGCATGCGCTGGAGAAGTGACCGCCATTGTGATGAATTGCCGGCTAGACTCTGCTCGCACTTGCGCAGAGCTTCAGACCAGAGCTCGCGAAACGCATCGTCTGGGCTGGCCACAGCAATCGGTATGCTTGAGGATCCGGTGCTCAAGGTAGCCATCTCACAGGAGGATGCCTTTGCAGTTCGCGAGATATGAGGGCTGAGCGAAGATGAGAAGGAAAGTATAACCTGAGGATGCTGTGGTAGTGGTGGTGGTGGTGGTGGTGGTGGTGGTGGGCTGAGTTCTGAGCAGAGCGTCCTGGGATACCCCGTCATAGCCCCAAAGCACTATTCGGAGGCGCTGACGCCGTGTGTTTTCTTTTTCCAAAAGCGTCCTAGTCACTGCTTCGAAAGAAGCAACTGAAGGCAGCCCTATGCCCAACTTCAGCCCAAGTATGTGGTCTCATCGGTTACGCAGTTATTCGAGCACTGGTGGTGCGGTCATTCGTCTTCGATTGCAGTTGTGAGAGAAGTCCATTGGATCCCGAGTAAATACTTCTCTTATCCGAAGCTTGCATCAAGAGCGATGGAGTACCAATCGTTCCAGCAAATGTAATGCCAGCTGAATGCAGGCGCAAGAGGTACTTAATCTGAAGTCAAGTACGAGCGCGCTTATGCGCCACTGGCGGCGATTCGCCGGAAATGCCGGATCGGGTTTCCCAGTGTGATCATTCAACCGGGCGCAAGCTGCAGTGATTCGAAGCAGCGTCGATTGCGGTACGAGGCAGAGGACGCGCGCGGGCGTGACGGTTGTTGCACGCACGCAACATGCATGTTCCCACAGTCGCACTTGGTTTTCTACCTTCATAACTCTGGCCTTTTACAAGTCGGCAAACTCAAGAAATGCAGTCATGGCCAGCGTGCCCGACCTTCCCAAGGTCCCCACCTCAGTCGAACTGCACGCATACCTCGGAGCACACGATAAACAGCGCGGGAAGTAACTCAGCGCGCCAAAGCTGGAGCACAGCCGCGGGTCGTATTCTCCAGAAGCACTACACCACGCGTTCGCAACGACACACTCTCTATTCGGATTCTTTTTCTCCGCCATCCATCTCTTTGCTACGTGCGAGTGACGAGTGAGCACAACCTTCGGCGTACGCCAGACGCCTTTCGTGGCCGCATGGGACGACGATACCGCATGAACCCCTTTATCGGACTCCACCGTGTCAAAGCGTTAGTCTGAACACGTACAGTCACCGCTTGCTTCTCCTACGACAATGACCATTGCTGATCTTTGTAACAGGCGCTCTGTTGTGAAGGTTATGAGCGGCACTCGCGCAGCAGGATGTCATCATGACTCCCTGTTCGGTGCGCAATGTCCAGTTCCACCATCAGGGAATCTACCAGTTATCGCACGCGGAATCAACATACGGTCCGGCGGATATTCCTAGGAGTGCAGGAAAACTACTACCACTGCTACTGCTACTGCTACTGCTACTGCTACTGCTACTAGCTCTACTTTTGCGCGCAGCCACAGGTGTGCACCGCCATGCATTGCAGAGCTATATCATACTTGTCCCTACTTATGTTAGTGCGACAGCCGCAGAACATACGTCCTCGCCCGCTTTTCTCATGGGTCCCGCCGAGCTACACAACTTGTTTTCCGAGTCTGAAGACTGGTTTTGGGGCCATACAATCATGAACACATCTATGGCGCAGATATCGCCCTGTACCTCGCGCTACGCGCATCTATACACGCATGGGGCTCGTATAGACAAGAGCTTAACGTACTACTTGTTCCCAACACGCTGATACGGGAGTTTGGGTGGTACTACTACTACTACTACTACTGGGTTACTTTCCTTGGGATCTGGACGCGATGTAGATGAATCTAAACTTCAGATTTCTTCCTGCCAGCTGGCTCAGGCGGTCGTGGGACGCTGATGGTGGCTTCTGGTTGGACCGAGCCGCCTGCGATCAAGCAAGTTTGGTATCTACATCGTCTGCAACCTGCTCCAAATCCCACGGAAAGAAATCCACTAAGTACTACTACCACCACTACTACTACTGTGACTTGCTGATTGCGTCTGGGGTCTTACCTTACCTCTTGTGGTGCCGCGAGTCAGAGTCTGTGTGACGGGAAAGGACTTTCGCAGCCACAGCCTGTGCGCACCGCTTGCACACCGCCATGCATGTTGCGAAACTATATAAGATAACTCACTGGGAGGTCGTGAGGTACTTTGCAAGACCACTATATCCATCCATGCTCAGCACTCACAGACTCTCCTCGCCCGCCTTTCTCATGAGCCCTCCTACTACTGAAGAGTGCAAGCTCTCTCGAGACTACCTCAAGCTGATTTTGGGCCATACAATCATGAGCTGTATCTATGGCACAGATGTCGCCGTGGAGCGCGCGCTACGCGTATCTCTATGCGCATGGAGCGCGATAACAGAGAGCGCTCGACCCGAGTCATTCTACGAGCTTATAAGGAGCATGTTCCCCCCTCTCTCAAACCTATCGGCATACCAAGGATCTGGAGTGCCTTCGGGTGCCATCCCACTTTTCCTTCCTGCTGGCACGCTGGAAGCCCCGGTCTACCACGCTTCCGACTTATATCTCTCCGCGTTTTACATCGTCGACGTCTTTGCTTCAGATCACACGCGCTTCATTCCATCGCCGCTCTTCATCCCATACCAGCCACGGAGTTCTCTCCGCTGTCGGGATATCCTAGAATGGGTTAACCCGATCCCACTCTGGTTTTTTGGAGAGGGCGGGATACTCGGGGTCCCCATCAAGGGTGCAAACGGTATAAAGCTCGTTCACGGGCTGGAGGACTCAATCGGGGAGCCGATCACGACATTGAAGATCAAGTTCGGTGTGCGTTGTCAATTGAGTACTCTTCGTATAGGCCCATCACTGATACACGTAACGTTCAACAGTGGCCAAATTACAAACCTGACGAGAAGCAGATCCGCGGATCGACCAAGTTGCCGCTCAATAACCTCAGCCGCTTGGCAAGTCTGACAGCCAATGCCGTATGCGAGTATATGAGCGTGCGTGGATGCCTTGAGCCATGTCGTACGCTCATCTCTAACTTCAGATAGAGTAAAACAAAGAAGGTCAAACTCAACAATTCGGTGCCTCAGCGCTGGGCCATTGGGACAGGCGCCGGGGAGATCAGCAGCGCAGACGTTGTGCTTCTGGGCGTTGTCTTCGTCTCCACTCGGGCGGTAATGCCCTTGCTCGCTGTTCGGGATGAGTTCAGTGGGTTACTATGCCATCCATATCAGCAGGACTCCTCGCTGATATCTTTCGAAATTTCCGCAGTTTTTGCCACAGATACTATCTGACTGGCGTTCTCGTCTGGGACGCATCCTGTTTTAAGTTTGGTCTAACGCCAGGATACAGTACCAGTTCTCGAGGTCTCAATTTTTGTACGTCTTGTGTAGATGAGATCCATTGCCTGATAGAATCTCGCGTCTAGGGATGACGTTGGGCTGTTGAGATTCGTCCGGTAGATGAGCGCTGGCTGTAGAGCCCGATTGTCCTGATCCACGTTCAAAACTGTACACATCTTATTCGCTCGGGCGAGCGCAGTGCGAGCGCCTGCCCTGGATCAGGTTATACAGGGCCTCTTCGTCTTCACGACGTGACAGATGAGCGAACCCGATCCCAATGCATGCGGAATGGTGACTTCTTCCATTCCGCTTCCACATGGGCTGCGACGAAGACGTACACCGGTCCAGAGCGGCATGCCACACTTGCCACCTGGCATACTCCTCCTAGCGCACCACCGATGAACGTAGTCGTGAAGCATCTTCCAAACGGCGTGGCTCTGAAACATCCGCTTCAGCTTCAAGGCACATAAATGTCCTGTCCAGTGAGACAAGACTTACTCGAGAGGATTCGCCACATCGGTTCTTCAGCTCAACAATGCTGCGAGCGAGTGGAGAGACAGGACCGGTATCGAGCTTGCTACGTTTAGGCACCGTCTCCAGACAATCCCAATCACGATGCCACATTCGGGTACGCTTCGGCCTTCGCACCAACGTTCACCTCCAATTGCCGCGTCTTGCCTTTACCGTTCATCTTAGATGAGCTGCACGATACACTGCCAGTGTATCGTGCAGCTCATCGTCATACATGCGTTGCCGATGTGCGTTTGGTAGGGGTCGATGACGTAAGCACCGCGTAGCATGAGCCCGTCGTGCTGGAGTTCGCGGAGTCGGTGGCGGACGTTGGAGAAGGTGAGGAAGGCGATTGTGGAAGGTCCGCGTACTGAGGCCATAGCTTCAGAGGTTGGGAAGGGATCACGACCAGGTCCATCTCACGCGCGTCAGAGTCGTACTCGTCAGGCGCAAAAACCTAGCGATCTTCGACGCTGAGGATGTCGTCCACTTTGTCGTACTCCTCGTAGTCTCGCGTCTGGTCGACATGCGTTGCGCTCAACGAAGACGTGATGGGTTTCGAGCAGCTGCAGAAGCATAAACCGGGAAGGTGACAAGACCAGCATCGAAAGCCAGGGAGGGAGTTCAGCGAAGGGCCACTATGGCAGGGTTCGTCAACGGCTACCGGTTCGACCATGAGCGGTTTAAGAGGGCGTGCAGCCGCAGCGCCGAGAACAAGAGGTCCAGTGACGGGAGATGCCATAGATCGTGAGCAAGATTCGTTCTGAATACAAGAGGAACTGGGGTGTATGATGCAGAAGGTCTGCAGTAGAGATGGGACCCGTAAAGACCTTTTCCCAATGATACAAGGGCTGCGTGGAAGATGAGATGTGGTCAGTGACATAAATCAAAGAGCCGGTTATATATTGCACAATGGGCGTGCTTTACATAAACAAGTGTTCAAAGGTAAGTATCCTTGGCGCGAGACGCACATGCAATTGACCATCATAGTATAGTAGGCAGGAGTGGTGAGGTATAAATATGCATAGACTGACTGTATGATGTTCAGAAAGGTGTCGATGCACGCAGAGCGATAAACAACTCACGGGTACAAGAACATGGTCCAGGAACCCAAGCGCGGTCGTTAAGAAAAGCATCACGTTAGAGGACAAGAACTGCCTCTCAGTTATGATCCTCAAATCCGGACAATGTTTAGGGATTACTCAATGCGGCAAATGGTGGCGAAAGCTTGAGAGTCGCGGCGGGTGGAGAACCGCGCGCGACAGTCGTACGAGGCGCTGGATTGGCCCACTGCAGCGTGAGACTTCATCTCCGTTTATGGACCACGCGTTTGCCGCGCTGGCAAAGTCGGACGATACATAAAGCTTCGCGCTCAATTCAGCTCTTTCCTCTAGCGCTCAACCGCTTCACTTCAGTCTTTCTTTCTTTGCTGCCCTTCCCTACTCGGTGCGCTCTTCTGTATCTGCGAACTTCGCCGCATATACTGACGCGCTTTGCAGCTTAAAATGACGACTATGCAGGATGGCCGCCAGTCTGATCGCCTCGAGAGCTACACGAAAAAGTGGAAGAAGGACCTCAAATCCGAGGAGGCGGCCGACACCGCGAACCGTCTTGACACGTACCAGGACGTCGTGAACGGGTACTACGATGGCGCGACTGAGCTGTACGAGTACGGCTGGGCGCAGTCCTTCCACTTCTCCCGCTTCTACCCAGGCGAGGCTTTCGCCGCATCGCTCGCACGCCACGAGCATTACCTCGCCGCCCAAATGACACTTCGCCCCGGCATGCGCGTGCTCGATGTCGGCTGCGGTGTCGGCGGCCCGGCACGCGAGATCGCGCGCTTCGCCGATGTCAACATCGTTGGGCTTAACAACAACGACTTCCAGATTGGTCGCGCACGGAAGTACACCAAGCAGGCGGGCTTGGAGAGCCAGGTCAGCTTTGCCAAGGGCGACTTCATGAAGCTTGCGGAGCAGTTTGGTGAGAACTCGTTCGATGCTGGTGAGCTATTTCATTCCTTCATTCCTGATCATATGCTGACTATTTCGCGCAGTGTACGCTATCGAGGCAACTGTACATGCGCCGTCTTTCGAGGGCGTGTATGGCGAGATCATGAAGGTGCTCAAGCCGGGAGGTGTTGTACGTACAATCCAACCCAACTCGTGTTTTCGTTGTCCTGATCGTCGTTCTAGTTCGGTGTGTACGAATGGGTTATGACTGACGCCTGGGACCCGTCCATCCCCGAGCACAAGGAGCTCGCCCACGAGATCGAGCTCGGCAACGGTATTCCCGAGATGCGCCACCGCAAGGTTGCCCGCGATGCGCTCGTCAAGGTCGGCTTTGAGATCGAGCACGAGGAGGATCTGGCGGAGCGCGACGACAAGGTACCGTGGTACTACCCTCTCGAGGGTGACGTCCGCAAGGCGCAGACGACATGGGACTACTTTACCGTCTGGCGTATGTCTTGGTCTGGCATGTTCGTCACGCACAACGCCATCCGCATCATGGAGTTCCTTGGCCTTGTACCTAAGGGCACACACGATGTCGGCGAGGCGTTGAAGGTCGCCGGTGCCAGCCTTACGCGTGGTGGACAGACGAAGTTGTTCACGCCTATGTACCTCGTCGTCAGCCGCAAGCCGCAGTAGGCGGGGGTTGGATGTAGACTGTATCTGGATTTCATTGGGGTGCTGTAGTTTACTTGCTAAATAATTTCCACTCATTCGTTATACCCGCGCACTATACAAAACACATTCTAGACATCATCTGCACCTCAACGATCCTAATCACATATGCAAGAGTTCAAGAGACTGGATGGTCCAAGTAAGGGTGTCGAGTGTATACACCAGTGTAAAGTTGGATCTACAGCTGAATACCGAACTGTCGTGATGGCAACAGGGAAGGTCGGCCGCAAAATCCGAGTGGCGTCGGTCAACCCGCTGCTTCCCTTCGACACGAACCACCACCATCACCACCTGTCAATACTATATGCAGCCGCAGTTTTCCATCTTACCTGTCACTGTCAGCCGCTCGTGCATCGAGGCACCGTTCATACTCGGCGCTTCAGTTCAAAGACTGGGTCCGGGTCGATATCGCTATTGCTCCCCTCGTGACTATCGCCTGGTGCTCGTACTCTTTGTACACCTTGTGGTGTAACAGAAATGCCGCCTATCTCTGCAGAAGTCAGGGCAGGCGAAACCTGTAGGGTGCAAACTCTACGCACTGAGCGCTAGACTATACGTCGTACTTGTTGGCGTTGCTACAGCGCGCCGCACGATCATCACCCATGTATGACATGGGCGACTCTAATCCGCCTTCTCTAGCTACATTTCTGCGTTATGCTTCCCGTCAACTGTCCCCCTGAAGCAACCATCGGTCCGCATGTGGAAGAAGATACAAAGAGGCGTCCGGACATGGACACGAGTACGGCGTCCCGCACTGGCGCACTGGGGCTCGTGACAGGGAATAGGAACATTGCCAAGTGTACTATATTGAGCGAGCATTCATAAAGATCGTTGAATGTTAAGCTGCGGTTGTACGGTGCAAGCTCCGTTCGCTCTGCCATAATACCCCGACGCCTCAGAGTCCCAGAGGCATGGTTTGGCGCCTACTTCGCTCAACGGCTTCGGCCCTGCTCGTTCTCTACACGCTCTCTCTTCCATATCCAGCCCTCGCAGATGCAGATGGTCAACAAAGACTCGACCACCATTGGGGCAGACGTACCAGCACCACCACCTCATCGTCAATCCCCTCGTCATCTTCATCGATATCATCACCTCCAACCGCTTCTTCCTCCGCCTCTACCCCGACGACCACATTGAACGCCACAGAAGCATCCGATCTCGAGACTATCCTATCGCGTCGGCTGACCTTCGCCATCCGCTCCGCCGGCGACGCTTCGAACGTTGGGACCTGGTTGGATAGTCTTTCTGTTGAGGGGACCTGGCCTGACGTCGATTATACGGCGGGATGTCCGGCTCAGAGGGCGAATTGGCCTGCGGAGGATCATTGGGCGAGGATTGGTGAGTTGTGCGGGTGTTGTAGCATGCACACGCATTGACGTTGTGCTTACTGTAGTGACGCTTGCTGCGGCATGGAAGGGCGGGTTACCGGGCGGGGATGAATGGGTGGGTGATGCGGACGTTGAGGCGGGGTTTTTATCTGCCATGGATTATTGGTTCGGTAATGACTTCAACAACACTGTGAGCCTCGGTTCTGTGTTATGCCCAATGTATACTGAGAGATGAGGCTCATAGGACTGCCTCGTCTTCGGAGGGGACACTACGACCGGCGATTGTACCTGTGATACACCCGGCCTGTACGTCCACATTCTTTTGAAGCTCGGACTCAAGCTTGAATTGACGACCGTGCAGCTGGAACACGAACTGGTACTCCAACGTTATCGGTGTTCCGACCTTCGTCGGTCAAGCATGTGTCCTCGCCAATTCGACCCTGGATGGTGCACAGCTAGATAGCTGCAATCATATTTTGGGTCGAAGCTTTGAGGTGTTCTTCAACGCCAGCATCAACCCAGCCTATTCGAACGGAGCGAACGGTCTCTTGCTCGCTGCGGTACGTGCTGAACTGCTGACGGTGCAACACGGAAGTACTGATGCTGCTTTGTAGATTGGCGTCGACTACGCGTTGATGTCGAACAATGTCACCGTTATGGAGGAGACGTACCAACAGGTCGACAAACAGGTCAGTCAATTCAATCTATACATCTCTCTATAGCTGATCTTTTTCAGCTGGTCCTCGTTCCACAAATCAAGACGGATGGCATCAAACCAGACGGCAGCTTCGGCCAACACGGCGGACTGCTCTACACGTACGCACTTCCCTCATCCTAACTAACTCATAACCCACTCACATGCTCCACAGCGGCAACTACGGCAAAGACTTTGCGAACAACGTTATGGCGCTCGAGATCGAAGCGGGTGGGACGGAGTTCGCGGCCAACGAGACGGGGATAGAGGCGTTCGAGACATTTTGGGAGGGCAATATGTGGATGGTTGTTTGTAACACTGTGACGAAGGTGTTGCACTGGGATCTGGTGCGCATTTGCGTCGTCGTCTTTCGCCGAGAGCTTCATGAGGCTGATCACTGGCGTGCAGTCAGTCGTTGGCCGTATGATCTCGTTCCCGGTCTTTGACAATCAAGCGACTGCTAGCTTGAAGATGAATCTGACGGATTTGCTTGTAAGCCATATCGATCAGGCGGGGAGGGCGGCTATCTAACAGGACCGCAGGCTTTAGGCGAACTATGGAACTCCACGATCCTTCAGAGCGTGTACCACGATCTAGAGACGAACGTCACATCCGCCAACGCAGGCGATCTCATTGGTAATCGTGTATTTCCGGACAACGACTATGTCGTTCAACGCGGCGAGAACTACGTTACGACGCTCAAGATGTACTCCGATCGTACGCTTAACACCGAGTGCGTCAACTCGGAGAATCCGCTTGGGTTTCATCTGGCGGACTTCACGCTATACACCTACGTCAATGGCGACGAGTATGAGGATATCGCGGGCGGCTGGTGAGTCACGGTATCAGCATGTCGCAGGTTGTCTGTCGTTGACTTTCTCGTAGGGACTGGAACTTGATACCGGGTACCACGGTGGACTACGGTCACACCCCGCTCGACTGGTAAGTGACCCACCATGCCTGTATGTTCAGTGTAGAGACTAACAAGCGCCCAGCGCCGACGCATCGTTCACAGGCCTCCAATCCTTCGTAGGCGGCGTCTCAACCGGTGAAATCGGTGCCGCAGCTATGAAGTACACCAACCCCTTCACTTTGGACTTGAGCTGGAACAAGGCTATATTCTTTCTGCCGGACGATAAGCAAGTCGTTATGGTGAACAATATCACTTCGAGCTCGAACGCGAGTGTCGTGTCAGTTTTGGATCAGAGAAGGCATACGGGAGAGGTCCATGTTGATGGGAGGGTCGTTGAGCTTGGCGGAAATGAAGATGAAGGGAGGGAGGAGTTCGAGGGTGCGATATCGCTTTGGCACGGCGGAAACGGATATGTCTTCGACGAATCTATGCCAGCCGCACTGACCGTCTCCGTCGGTCAACACCCCGCGAACTGGACTGAAATCGGGATATCCCAAGTGCAAGACACCGTCGACCTTTTCGCCGCCTACCTTAACCATACCGACCTTTCCAAACCGTTGCAGTATACTGTATACCCCGGTGTCGATCGAGGGACATTCGAGTGGAAGAGTCGGAGTCGGTGGGTGGAGACGGTGGTCAATGATGGGGACGTGTCGGCGGTTTGGGATGGGGAGTATGGGATTCTGAGTGCGGTGTTCTGGAGTGAGAGTGGTGGAGAAGTTGACTTTGGAAGGCATAGGGTTGAGGTGGATGGGAACGTGGCGGTCATTGTCGATGTCCGCGCCAGGACGCTCACAGGTAGGACCCCCATTCTCTTTATTCTTACGCCGCGTAAACTGACGACGTGGATCTCTTCAGTCGCAGACCCATCCCAGCTGTTACCCAGTGTTAACATACGCTACAACGGCAGGACGCACACCATTGACCTCCCCACGGATCCTTTGGCTGTTGGAACCAGCGTCATGCATAGTTTGTAGGACGGACAGGTCGTATTCCCTTCACCCACTGCTGAACATCAAAGCCCGTCATATTCCGCACTATACAGGTATACGCGCTCCGTACACGCGTGACATTGTGCGATTGGTCGGAGTCTCCGACGAGTTTGGGGTTGAAGCTATCGTGCTCAAGTTGCTATTCACGCTGGATACTTCAACGTACAGTAATACAGCGACTGGATCTGTAGAGACTGTTGGAACTCGAGACCGAGGTTTGAGGGCAACACATTGAAGTGAATGCGTAGATCTCGCTAGTATACATACTTGGTACATGTCGTTTATTGGCGCTTGGCGCTGCGCATGGGTCCATATAAGTCCCACACGCGACCCCAAGTCCGACATCCGCGCCGCGTTCCGTTGTTCCGCTCAACGCGTCTTGACGCGCCTCCGCCACTGTCCAATTCCATATACTCGACGCCCACCATGGCGCATCCTTGGAATCTCTCCCCAGGCCGGTCAATAGACCTGGAACTGGGCGGACAAGAAGTCGTGACTGTCGAACTGGACGAGCTGGACCCCAACGCGGACGACATCATCGACGTTCTGAAGGAGGGTCAGGCGAAAGTGGCGTATTGGACGAGGTTGGCGGGGGAGTATCTGCAGAATGGGAACGTGGACGCTGCGGAGAAGATCTGTATGACTGCTGTGGATAGTGCGTATTGGGATATACATATATGATATAAGTGCTGAGGGGATGTGTAGCATTCGCGCAGAACCAGGCTACGGCTGCGTTGCCGGCTGTATACGCTCTGCTCGCGAATATTAAGCTTGCGCGGGCGAGGAAGGCCCCAAAGCTCAAGCTTGCCAATGCCCGTACGTGCAATTATCAGATCTATATACACATACTAATAATACACAGGGATGGACGTCCTTACGCACGAGCGGTCGCGGGAGGAGATGATGCTGGAGGCGACCAAGTTTATCAACGAGTGCGAGAAGGTGCTGTCCGAGGAAGGTGGCGCTGAACAGTCCACAAAGGAGTTGCTCGTGCTCACTCGAGGTGCATACTATCAGCTCTATATCAAACATACACTAATATATTGCCAGCCATTCACCAACTTGCGGGGCGGTCACTGGACGACGGCCTGCGCTCGTTCGAGTCCATCCTCAAGCACAAGCCGACGAACGTCATCGCCCTGCTCGGAAAGGCCAGGATACTGTACACCAAACGGCAATTCCCGGCAGCCCTCAAGGTCTTCCAGACGGTGCTGTCCCTCAACCCGCACTGTCGCCCGGACCCGCGCATCGGAATCGGACTCTGCCTATGGTCGATGAACCACCACGAGCGCGCAAAGGCCGCATGGTCGCGAAGTCTCGAAGTCGTATGCCTATTTCCATTTTGGGGCTGTATTGCTTTTGAGCGCTTACACCGGGCGCTTAGAACCCGGACGAATGGGCCGCTTCGCTGTTGCTGGGCCTGGACGCGCTTAACCAGAGCAAGGACACGACGTTGCCAGAAGCAGAACGCAGCGCGGCTATCGTCCGCGGCTCGAAGATGATCGAGATGGCGTTCAGGCATAACAAGTTCAACGCAGCCGCCGCGAACGCCTTGTGCGATATATTCCTGCGCAAGCGGCAATACAAGAACGTGAGCCACTTTTATCACGACATTATATGTGTCCTAGACTGAACTGGCCGAACAGGCGTTGAAACTAGCAGAGCGAACGGTCCAGTTCGCCGACACCCTCAGTCTGCTCACGGACGGCCATGTTCGCGCCGGACGCGTGAGCCATGCCGACGGCTCGTACGACGCTGCCACGACGCACTACACCAAAGCGGCAGAAGGCCAGCCCAAGAACGTACTCGCCAACATCGGTCTCGCTCAGATGCGACTACATAACGGTAAATCCTTCTCTCTACATATATGCTATGTTTCGCCCTCGCTCACGATGAGTTATAATAGACGAATATAGCGCAGCCATCCGCACGCTCGACACCCTCCTCGCACCCCCCAACGCCCCCAAATCCCTCGAATCAACAGCCATGCTAGCCTCCCTCCGCTCCTTCTCCCGTCCCGGCATCTCCGGCTCGGAACTCGCCGCCGAACGCTCAAAAGCGCGCGACATGTTCGAGCGTGTCACATCTTCTTTAGACGCGCATGAAGCGAGACCGGCGAGTCAGAGGGGCGTGGCACCGGTCAGTAGAGCCGTGGCGGAAGATGGAGATATGTATGTTGAGATCGCGAAGTTGTGGAGGGGTGAGAACGTGGAGAAGACTGGGAGGATGTTGAGGGCTGCATTGACGTTACGAGGACGGGAACCGAGATTACTAAATGCGTTGGGCGTACTCACTCATCTGGATAAACGACCGGACGAGGCGAGGGCGATGTACGAAGAGGCGCTGACGGGCGTTACGGATCCGAATGGTGCGACGGGAGACGCGACGTCTACGACGATATTGTATAATCTCGCGAGGGCGTACGAGGATCTGGGACAGACGAGTCAAGCGAGCGACGCTTATGCCAAGATCCTCTCTCGACACCCGGAGTACACCGACGCTAAAGTGCGCGAAGCGTCTATAGCTCTCGCGGCAGGACAACGCGATCGGGCGCACGAGCTGCTCAAGGAGGCTTTAGCCGCACGCGGAGGGGACTTGAATCTGCGCGCGCAGTATACCCATTTCTTGCTGAATGGGAGTAATGGGGGTATGCTCAAGCCCGCGCATACGTTCGTACACGCCACGCTCAAAGATCACGATAAACACGATCTCTACGCTCTATGCGCGGCCGGGTGGTTGTTCTATCATCAGGCGAGGGAGAGCAAGGATACGTCTTCGCGCGGTGCGGAAGAGCGTAAAGCGGGCTTCAGACGTGCGGCGGAATTTTACGCGAAGGCTTTGGCTCTGGATCCGATGTGCGCCGTCGCGGCGCAGGGTCTGGCGATCGTTAGTGCCGAAGACGCGTTGGGGACTTTGGGAGGGGTGTTGCCGCCTGGTCCTCAGGCTGGTGATGCGACGAGGAGGGAAGCTGGGGTGAGAGAGGCTTTGGATGTTTTCGCCAAGGTTAGGGAGGCGTTACCTGATGGGAGCGTGTATGTGAATATGGGGCATTGTTATTTCGTGAGGGAACAGATGGATAGGGCTATCGAGAGCGTGAGTCCCGTTGTTCCTGCGTGTTAAGAGAAGAAGATGCTGATGGGAAGGTGTTTTACAGTATGAGACGGCGAATAAACGGTACTACGACGGCAAAAACGTCTCGGTCCTAATGTCCCTCTGTCGTTCATGGTACTCCAAAGCCAACAAAGACCAATCCTTCACATCGATGAACACATCCCTCGCCTACGCCGAATCCGCCCTACTCCTCACACCCAACGACAAAGCCACATTATACAATATCGCCATGGTACAGCAAAAGGCCGCGGAGATGTTGTTCAGTTTGCCGCCTGCGAAAAGGACGTTGGAGGAGTTGGAGGACGCGATAAGTAAGGCCGGCAAGGCGCAGGTACTTTTTGGGAAGTTGGCGGAGGATGAGGGGCAGGTACCGTATAGCAAGGACGTGGCGGATCAGAGGAGGAAGTATGGAGAGAGTATGTTGAGGAAGGCGGAGGATCATCTTAGGGCGCAGAGGGAACATGAGGGCAAGGTTCAAGCTCGGATGGACGATGCGCGTGCGAGGAGGGAAGAGGAGAAGGCGCGTATTGAGGAGGTTGAGAGGGCCAGAGCGGAGGAGATCGCGAAGGAGGCCGAGAAGCTCAGGGAGGAGAGGGCGAAGGCTAGACTGGCGGCTTTAGAGATGAATGAGAGGTGGAAGGTTGAAGAGGACGATGAGGATAGGGTTAGGACCGAGAAGGCGGCGAGGAGGAGGGTGAAGAGCGAGAAGGTCGATAGGGGGATCGTTAGTGATGGGGAGGAGGAAGGGGCGGCTACGCCTAGGGAACCGAGGAAGAAGAGGGCGAGGAAGTTGAAGAAGGGTGGGAAAGGTGCGGATGGTGAGGGGGCGGAGGTTAAAGAGGAGGGAGAGGAGGAGGCGGCATTTTCGGGTGGGGAGGAAGGGCCTGCGAAGAAGGTGTGTCTGCTGTTGTTGATTGGTTCATTGGTCGGCGTTGAACGATTGGACAGAAACCGAAGAAACGCGCCGTCGTCGCAGGGTCGGACGACGAGGAAAAGCCAGCTACAACAGCTGCACCCCGAGCGTCCAAAAAGCAATTGTACGCCTTGTTCATGTCGCTCGCGATCTTCATTCGTACTGACTGGTACGTAGCAAGAGCGCAGAGGTCGTCGACTCAGACGAGGACATGGACTGAGGTGTTTAGCTACTTGTATCATTGCTTTCGCTACTTACGCTGTTGCTGTGCTTGTGCTACTGTACTTTATCCGCTCGTATTTCATTGGCTTCTTGACACATGTACGTGCGTGATGGATGCTGGCGGAATAACTGGAGCTAGGGATGATGTCGAGTCGGCAAACCGTTGCTAGGCTCCATCCGGACAAAGTGCCGGTTTGGAAAGTCATCGGCGATAGGAGTACACCGGCGAGAGGCATGAGCGTGCACAGAGCTCGCAGTCATTTTTTTGTTATTAGCGGAGAGGCATATAAATTATCTGACGGTCCTATCAGTAGGCCGATTACTTCGTATATCCATAAGTATAATATGTCGCGTACGACTGAGGATGAAGAATGATGCCAGTATACCAACATGCGCCAGGGCTCGTAACGAATAAGTATATACAAAGGAACGTGACCGTAACCCTAATCTAGCGACTGACCGCAGTACTCTGATACCCTCTTCTCCTGGGTCCGGCGTCACACATAGGATGATAAGCAATGACAAGCTATGTTGCGTTCATCTATCACCTCTTCCACGAAGTGGCGTTCTTCGGCGAGAGTGATTTCGTAGATCTTGAGGCGCGCTGCGATATGCTCCTTGAGCTCGTTGTACTCGGATTCCGAGCCATTCCGGCCGCTCCAATCACCCCAATCGTCCGTCTCAAGACAGTCTTCCGGATGACAGGCCCCCCGACCTCGCACTATCAAACGCTCCAGAGGCCGGCCTTCTGCATGTCGTGAAGCTAGCATATCACGTAGCTGGGTCCAGAAGGCCTTGTACTGAGTGCGTCCCAGCTCAAGGACTAGACAGCGTAACCCAGGGAGGACCCAGTCTGCATCCGAAGATGGCGCGCACAGTAATGAAAGAATGTCCACTTGATCGTCACCTTGACGAAGGAGTTGGAGTTCGGATACATTGGTGAACCGGCGTAGGGAGGTGGCGACGCGCGGCAAGTCCGTGCAGTTGACGGTGCCGGTTAAGCACTGGTCAACGCATATGCAATCATCATGTCGGAACGCGAGAAGGCGGATTGTAGACGTTGCGGCACTTCCCATTGCCTCCAGTATATCGGGGACGTCCGTAGATTCTAACCACGCAGATAAGCGAACACTGTCCTGAGGGACGTCCGACCACTTGAACCATGGTTCTCCTTCAGACAATGTAATTTGAAGGAGGGGCTCCTCGACATAGTCATATGTGTCCTGTATTGCCATAACGTCGCGCGGGGAAAATGCCATCTCTGGGCGGGATAGCCAGGATAGAAAGTGTTCTTTCCCTCGCGTCTCTTTGAGTTTCAACGGTATACGCGCAGGGAGGTCCAAATGATACAACAAGACCAGAATGTTGTGTTGAAACCCCCATCGTCCGTCCGGAATGTCCAATGTTTGCAGGTTAGGGAGGTGCACTGGTGAAGCATCACCCAGTTCCTCTACAAGAATGTAACTGTCACGCAGGTCTATCCATCCACTTGGGGGATCATAGAAGTCATCGCGATCAGGCGGGCCAACAGTCTGCGGACAATGGAGCTCCTGCAGCGATGGATAGTATCCGACGAGTTCAAGAATAAGTCGCCAGTGCCAATGCGTCCCTTGAATGTCCAAGACTCTCAATACAGGGGCTCGTAATGGGAGGTAAATGTTTGTGGTGAAGGCGCGCAAGGCCAGGACTTCTAACGGTAAACCGCAGATCGGCGATCGGTACACGGAGGTGATGTCAAGTTCCGTCAGATGGGACAGTGCAGTAGTTGCAAGGTACGTGGTCAACGCATTGGTGGTGTATAGGTGAAATCGCACGCTTCGAGTCCGAGAGAAAAGGTGCGTTGCTTCTGTAACAGGCCAGAATCCAGACTGGCAAATATAATTGGGAGCATCGTCAATCTTTAGCGTCAGTGGAGCGTCCCTTGCTCGGTGCAGTATAGTCGTCTTGTTGGCTGAAAATGTGCAGATAATCTGGGCCCACAGCGACGGGATGTTTATGCCAATTTGACGCCAGCGGCTACAGATATGGGTCATACTGATCCATCCAAGAGATCCGGGTGGATCATCAAAGCCTCGACGCCTTGGACTGCACGGGGGGTTTGCCTGTGCGGACGCATGAAAAACCTCATAGACAATATCGTCCGGGAGCTGAGTACTAAGAGGGCGTCGATACATATCAATACGAGTTGATGCTGCTCTGTCCCTCGAGTTTGGTGGATGGTGCGTGGATAGATCCACTTCCACAGGTGGTCACTGGGCGGCGTCGTACAGGGTGAACAGTTGATATGATAAGGATTTGTCTCTATACCGCCTCTGTTCTAGGTCATAGAATATTTTCAGCCGTTTTTCAGAGGTAACGGCTGAGGTGGCGATGGTGGTAGGTCCAAGAAGGAATGGAGTGCCTAACGGCCGCATTGGCCGCAACTTGCCGGTCGCTCACGGTCACATGTGTTTACTTCTCTAGCCGATTGACGCGTTGACGCACCAACACCAGTAGCTTACACCTCTAACTTTCGCGGCGTTGATTTTGCACTCGGTAGAACCGCTGGGTCAAGTTGAACGTTGCGCAACGCTATACCTCCCCTTCGTAAAGTAAGTACTGGGCAGTAGGACGAAGGAGAATGAACGTGTGTGATGGCATCTAAGGTCAAGATAGTACAAGGAAGGCGAAATGCTAATAAAACCCGGTCTCATCTAGACAATCGCACGCCAGCTTGCGCTCGTCAACGACTTCCACCAGCTCGCGTTCCTCGGCGAAAGTGATCTCGCGAGTCGTCAACCACGCGGCGATATACTCCTTTACCTCGTCATCAGGCTTGGCGCTCCAATCAACCGACGGTTCCGGAACCAGCAAGCCATCTACGTGACAAGCACCGGAGCCTCGTACGATTAGCCGCTCTACAGGCCGGCCCTCCGCGCGTCGGGAGGCGAGTACAGCGCGTAGTTGTGTCCAGAATTCCGCAGGTTGCTTGCGTTCCAACTCGAGGACAAGAGTATGCAACGCGGGGAAGACCCAGTCCGTATGCGATGCCGGTGCGCGCAACATGGATATAAGTCTAGTTTGGCTGTGGCCTTGACGAAGGAGGTGTAACTCGGAGACGTTGGTGAACCGCCGTAGAGGAGTGGTGATACACGAAAGGTCCGTGTACCCCATTGTGCCGAAGCACTCGTCAAAGCCGTTGTAACACAGGCAATCATGTATGAAGATCAGGACACGTATGGAAAACGCCGTGCTGGTTCCTAATGCTTCGAGTATATCCGTCATATTGATGGCCGCCAGCGAGGTAGACAACTGAACACTATCCACAGGAACATCTCCCTTCGGCTCAAGGTGCGGCTTCCCTTCGGTTATTGTAATCATGACGAGTGGATACTCATCAGCCCATGGATCAGATAGTGTCATGGTATCGCGGGGAGCATAGGCTAGTTCTGGACGTGATAACCAGCGGAGGAAGTATTCTCTTCCTCGACATTCTTTGATATGGAGGGGGATCCGTGCAGGGACATCCAGACAGCGCAGTAGCTCCAGTCGGCTCGATGAGGGTCTCCATTCCCACCAATCGGGGATATTTAATGATTCAAGATATGGTAGATGCACTGTATGCGGAATGCCCATTCCCTCAACAAGAGCGAAAGAGTCCTGCAAGGCCGTGCACTCCGCGTCCGATTCAAATTCATATTCATCGTCAGAATCGCCTGCAACTCCCTCGCAATCGAACTCTCGCAGCAAGGGATGGTCTCCAATATTGTCGAGAACAAGTCGCCAATGCCAGTGTCCGCCGCGCAGCTCCAGCGTCCTCAACGAAGCGGCTTTCAAAGTGAAATACATGTTCGTAGTGAGTGCGCGCAAGTTCGGAGCTTCCAGAGACAACCCAGATATCGGTGAAGGATTCTCGGCGGTGATGCAAAGGTTTGTAAGATCCTGAAACGAGCCCGCGGAAAGGTATGTAGTCCACGCCTTGCTGATGGTGTTCGTGAACCCATCGAGGTGGAACTGAAGGCTGCGGCTTCGAGATAATAGGCGATCGGCTTTCTTCGCCGTCCAAATGCCTCTACCGTGATGTTCTGAGTTAGAGAGGTTTAGAGTCAAATGTGCCTTCCTCGAGCGTTGCAATATCGTGGTCACGTCCGGCGGGAATATGCAAACGATACTCGCCCACAGTGACGAAATTTCTAAGCCGATCTTGCGCCAGCGCTTGCAAACGTGAGTCAAAGTAATCAATCCCAGAATGACCGAAGTGGTATATCCGCTGCCTCGGGGCCGAGGAGGTTGAGGAGGATTTATCTGAGCGGACACGCGGTACACCTCGTGGATGATATCATCTGGCAGCCCTGCACCAAGAGAGATAGGAGATTTCGTATCCATAAGTAAATATACCTGAGTTCACTTTGAGTCTGGGCTGGTATATCAAGGTAGAGCGTAGAGCGTACTGCAATTATGTCCCGCTGAGAGGTGTTCGAGAATGGCAATATGATTGCACCAAGCAAGGTAGTTCCCAAACCTTCAAGTGTTAATATTTGGGGAGAGCACAGCGCAGATGACGGCACCAGTGGCGACGGCTGTGATCCCAGTGCTGGTGGTGGTAGCGGTCGAAGACGACGACTCGCTTCCAGACGGAGCCGGCATCAGCCGATCCGCAGCCGCTGATGCTTCTGTGCTTCGCCATCACATGCGTTTCGCCCGAACCTACCATGTCGCGCCGCTGCGAATCCAAAGCGACTTGTACGCAGACAGGATGAGGGACTTGTAGTAGTACAGCTTGACAGAAACAAAGCAATCGGTCTGCCTTTCTACCTGTCGGATTCCACGCAAATCCGATACTTTACTTCTGCTCATGGGACTGTCCGTTCCTCAAGCTCAGCACTTCAGCAGCACTGTCAACGTCTGCGTCGACAGACGCGTGTGCAGTGGCACTTACGCGTTATACGGCTCATGTTGCATCCAGCGCACCTTTGACGAAGAGGACGGCATTCACCGGCCGGAAAGAGAGTAATCGATATCCGATAACCATCACGATACAGGTACAAAGGCAGAAAGAGTACAAAGAGTACAAAGGGTCCTTGGGTATAGGTACACGAGTCCGCATCTACCCTTTCCGCCCCATCGCCCCCCAGCTACGCCTTGCGGCGCCGCACCGGCCCAAAGTGCCACGCACTCTCCGCCTCTCGCTCGACCCAAGCGGCCGCGGACGCACCATCCCCGGCGACCTTCCCACCGGCTGCCGCCAAAGCTCGCATACAGCGACGTGCTTTCTGTGCGCGACAAGCCTCCTGCGCCCGTTCGCGCTCCAAGCGTTCCTCCGCCCACTCGCGCGCCGCCTGCATCTCCCACGCGTGCGCCTCTTGTTCTGCAACCATCACCGCCGCCTCGGACTCCAGATGTGCAATGTGTGTAGCGTGGACTTGCAGCGTCCTGCAAGGGCGCGGGCTCGCGACAATCAGCTCGCCGTGCGAGGTGGTGCTCAACGCGGATGAGCCCGAGCTGAATGGACTGTTCGGCGCAGGGAAATCCGCAAACCAGTCCGGCTCCGGGCCCCAGTTTGGTGCGGGGAAGGAGCTGGGCGACGGCGCGTACATGAGTTCCGGGACATAGTCCTTCTCGTTGTCATTGTGTCCACCGCATGCGGGTTCGGGACTCCAGCTGGGCGGTGGAAGCAGGCTCGCTGATGGCGAGCGCATGTAATCCGGTACAGTCTCCTGCACGCGAACTCGTCCGTATGCGCCGCCGCTCTCGTGCGAACTCCGCCACTGCCCCAGATCTTTTGGTGGCGCCGGCTGATCAAGCGTTGACGGCGCGCGTATATGGACCTTGTCGCCGTCGCAGAGCTCAGCCGCCTCGAAGCTGCAGATACGCTCAATCTGCCGTTGCATGGTTTCGTACGTGATATCCGCGAGCGTCGCCGTTGAGCGCGCGGGCGAGAATGCGGTATCGCTCGTGCTTGCGTACGAAGTCCAAGACGAGTTGAGTTTGGGTGCGGCTGTCGTTTCCGTCTCCTCGGGTTGGGCGTACTGCGTGTACGTTTCGTTCTGCGATTCGGTCAGGGAGACGGTTGGAAAATGCGGTTGGACAGCATATACCTTGACGAATGCGGTTGTGGTTACCGGTACAGCGATGCTGGCGCTGGTGTGGCTGGCTGTGGCAGCGGGTGTGGCGAGCTGACTATCGAATGTCGTTGCAGGCACGGGCACGGGCGTGGCGGTAGGTGATGCAGCGCCGACAGTCTGCACCATGAAGAGATGCGCGAGCCGCGGGACGCAGCTGGAGCTGGAGTGTGCGTCGTTGAAGATACGGCTCATGTCGTGTGTTGATGAGGTGAGGGAGGAGGCAGAGGTTCAAACTGCGAAAGTCTGGTGGTGGAGTGGCGCGGGCAGGAGGTGCACAAAGCTCGACGGTGTACGTGCAGACGCGGCAGCCTTTCGTAGGGGGAGTGCAGGTGGCTGTGGAACAGTAGCAGCAGGAGTACGAGGTCGCCTTTTATGCTAGAGAGCGAGTCCACACCGCACACGAGGCTTTGTGGTTCGGGTCCACGCAGCTTATATGCCCTTGGACACCGCGCTTTGTCCATGTTCGGATGCCATCACTGCCTCGAACAACCCTTTGGCCTCGTACCACGCCTTGTTCTTCGGCGCGAAGCCGTGTGGTTCTCCCTTTGACCTTTTTGACCTTGTCGCTATGGACACGGTGCACAATATACAATGCTTTGGCCCCTTTGTGTTGGCTGTAGTGCTCGAAGGTCGAGTGTGATCATCTCTGGCCAATATCGTGTATAAGTTCCGCGCACGCTCAGCATTGGTATCGAGCGCTGAGCGATCCTCATCGAACTTGCGTGTCGGGTACAGTCTTATTACTATGTATAATACTGCGCATGGATCTTTTTTGCAAGCACTATAAGATCTTAAGACACCTTCCACCGCAATGCAACTTGAGTCTTGAAGCTTGAAGCTCGATCGTTTATGGATGAAAGCAAGCTCGGCCTCATTTGATTGTCGTACATATCAGAATAGCGGCCGGCATTGAATGCACGTTGGCGGTACGCGGCCCGAATATCCGCCAGCGTGAAGCCTCCACGGCAAACACCGGGTCGGCGTTTTCGGAGTTCATCCTTGGTTGACAACGCCCACTGCAGGCTGCTATATAACCTGAAAGCGAGTTCGATTGACGATGTATGAGACATTCGTATCTGCCATGGTATCCTTACAACCTATACCATCTGTGTTCGTGGGATTCTCGCGAGTGTGGATAGCTTCACCAAGTTCCCAACGCAGCCTCAGGCGGTGAGCGGAGACTGACCGGTACCGGTTAGGGCTGGACGCCGTCCCGTAGTCCACGGGTCTACGGGTACGGGGTACGGGCAACTCGCCCGTACCGTAGCAATGTAGGACAGGCGGGAACCGGCCCGTACGTTTGGGTTCTATACCCGTACTCAGCCGTATACATACGGCCGGCACGGCCGGAATACGGGTACATCGCAGATTTAGAAAGCAGCGCATCGAACGCTCAGCAAATGCAAAGTTCGCGCGATCAAACCGCGTGTGCTCGAATCTCCTAAAATGGAGGCAGTTGAAAAGCGACACGCGTCGCGCGCTGCGTCTTGTCCTCAACCACCATTCGACTCCACGATAGATGGCCGCGCGCAGCCGCATATGACAGTACTGAGGGTTTATCTACGTCCACGATCTGCCTGCATTTGTACCTGCAACATAGTCTCTAAAATACGACGTTTGGCACGATGTACATCGCATGGCATGGCTAAGCAAGAGCCTGAATCGGCTGCGCGTTGCCGTGTACTTACAGCTCCCTGCCCGTGAAACCCGGGCTAACGTCGTTGCATGTCATTTTTCATATTCTCTGTCCGAGTCTGCTGTAGGGCTGCTGTCCTGCGATGTTTCACCGGCATCCCGGTGGCAACCACAATGGCTTAATCGTATATTACTCACTGCGCAGACTACAGTAGGCAGTAGACCTGCCTTCCCGATATTCGACTCTTCTGGTACATAAGGTGGGTATTGAAGTCAGTTCGTACATCCACATTGCACTTCTCATGCATCAGTCTGACGCGTTTGCCCTCAGCAAGGACGCGCGCAACTATGCGCTTCGGCCAGATATTCCTGGTACGTTGATTTATCCTTTGACAAGTCATTCCTGCATGTCTGACTAGACATACAGACTCGATTGCCAGTCGAAAGGGTACACGTCCCGTTCTACTCCCTTCTTCGCCCCACAATATTGTGGCCAAGTCACGGCTATGGTTTGTGATTGCATTGGCCGTCTCGCTCCTCCCGCTCGCTGCGCTTTTCGTCTGTTATACTGGCTTCAATCATCTCGTTCTGACTTCCCTGGATGCAAGCACTCAAGCATCGCTCCCTTTCGCCATCTGTGCATTGTATGGCTACTTCCAGATATTCATATTCGTGATTGGTGAGATCTGCAATCTCACCTGATGTCTCGAAGCTAATGGCTGCCATAGTATCTTGGGTCTTCCCCGATGCTCTGCGTCTTTCGGCTCTTGTGCCTTGCCCGCGCCGTCGATTTCGGCGTGATCATGTATCGCATATGCGCCAGGATCGTATGAAGCGCCTGATCCATGACGATACCTACACCATATTTATCACAGGTCTTGCTGCGACTACGGTCCCAATCTGTACGTCATGTTTGTCTGGTTTGCGTCTCCACCGTGCTTACGATGACACAGTGGTCTCACGTTACACCTGCATCCATGAAATTGTCGACATCCTTTTATCTCGGCGACTGCTACCCCCGTTCAATGACCGACAGCGTCGAGGCTTCTCACTTTACTCCAGTCGCCGCTCGCCCCTGCGATCGGGTGAGCTCATGGGTCAAGCCGGTATACTATCATTGTCGCACATTCACGTCCGCTTTCACGTTCTCGGTGGTGCAGGTATGTTCCGATCTACATGGGTCACGTACAATGAGCTAATCACTATAAGATGACCAATGCGCACTCGATCCGGATGGCAATCTTAAGGTGGCTGATCAGATTACATGGTACCATGACGCCGAGAGCGACAAAGCGCTCCCCTCGACTTCGGCCGCTCGGGGTACGCGTTCATGCCCGTTCTCTTCCACGCACGTGCTAATCCTTACTTCCAGATTCTGCATCGTCGCGACCGGCACGTGCCCGGAAGAATGCTCGTTATCAGGCGGCTATCGCAGAAGAACAGCACACTGACGAGGCAGGTAACTTGATTGACGCCCCAGTACCACCGAAGCGCCAGCGGCGCAAGAAATCGTCCCGTAAAGGGAAGGAGAAGGCTACCGACAGCGACGGCGTGTTCATCGATGACTCCAGTTCCGAGGGCGACTCCGAACCTGATGCCGACCTCGAAGGGCTTATCGACAACCACGAAGTATGCCATCCCTTACGTGCATTCTTATTTGGCTAAACCATATCCATAGCTTGCAGACTCTCTAGCCTCGAAGACAAATCCATCGGCGTCACGGCTGCGAACACCGACCACCAAACCCACCCGAAAGCGCGCTCGATCTCCGTCAACGACGTCGTCGGATGACGAACAACCTCGGCGAGGCAAGGTACTGTTACCACTCGCTCGTTCTTCGCGACGACATGTACTTACTGGTGACCCTAGAAGCCGAAGAAGGGCAAGACTGTTAATCCGATCCATCTCTTTTTCGAGAAGACTGTCGACGACGACGGCAATCAGCATTACAAGTGTTACCATGGCGCGCGCAAGGTCATCACCGTCACGAAAGCTGCCAACCATAATCTTTCTAGTGCGTACATCTTCTGTGCCACGTTCGTATCGTCTGACGCGTTCACAGCTGTTATCACCCATCTACGTACAACTTTCCCCGGTCATTTCCACCTATATGAGGCGCTACGAATGCGCAAGGAGCCACCGACTACGGAGGAGATTGAGATCGCCGCCAATCGCCAACCCTTGGATGCCACGGCTGCGAAGAAGTACCTCAAATCTGTTGAACAGGCTTCAGAGAACGTGGTCAAGGCACTCGCACGGCAAGCTGAACTTGCGGGCGTGCGTTAGCTTGCATGCTTGTAGCGAAAAGTCAATGCTCATCGAACATCTTCTCCAGGAACCATGGGACCAGAATGAGTTCGAAAGGCTGCTCGCCGAGTGGATCGTTGCCTGCGACCAGCCCTTCGAAGAGGTAGAACGACCGGAATTCCGTCGACTACTGAGCTTCACGCGCCACGCGAAGAAGCCCTTGCACATTCCCGGGCGGAAAGCGGTATCCGAGCGTATACACGGTATGGCCGACGACGTGTTGGAGGACCTGAAAACTATGTTTGCTGTACGTCGTCACTCACGCACCGAGTGCGGCTCATCGACAACGTATACATGTCTGCAGGAGCACGATGGCAAGGTTGCGCTGTCTCTCGATGCTTGGACGTCACCTAATAACATTGCATTCTTGGCTATCGTGGCCCACTACGTCACCAAGGCCGGCAAGCTAGGTTTGTCGACCTCCGTTCTCACATTCGTACAGAGCTGACTATTGTATAGAAGAGACCCTTATCGACTTTTGCGAGCTCGAAGGCTCCCATACTGGCGAGCATATGGCAGCAGTCGTATGGAGAGCTATGAAGCGTCTCGGGCTGACTGGTCGAGTACGTATCGTATACTCTATTTTGCGGAGGACTCGGACTTACTCATGTGTCAAGGTTATCGCGGTAGTTATGGATAACGCTAGCAACAATGATACACTCATGGAGCATCTTGAACACCTTCATCAAGCCGAATTCCTCGACTTCAACAGCGCGTGGGCTCGTTTACGGTGCATGCCACACACGGTGCATCTAGCAGCTCTCAAGGTTCGTTCAATATGTGCATTACACCTTCGTTTTCGAGTCTCACGTTTGCCCAGTTACTCGAGAGTATCGGTGCGGTCAAGGAGGCTGAGGCTTCGAAGGCTGCCGGAAAGCGTGCTGCAACCTCGTATCAGGAGATCGTCACGCAGTCTACCGAGCCTGAGAGCGATGACGTACTCGCCTGCGCTGTCGATGAGGAAGAATCACCGTCAGACAGTGCTAATGTGCTCCCTGCGCTGTTAAAGGTACACTCAGTGTGCGCAATATATCAAGGGTTCTGTGGCTGACTATAGCTAGGTCAGGAAGATTGCGCGCGCTGTACGCTCGAGTCCCCAGCGCCGTCGTAGCTGGACTAAGGATGTACGTGACGCCCTGGCCAGCAAGACTCAAGGTGTGCGAGACGCCTTGCTCGTGCTCATTCTCGACGTCAAGACTCGATGGTCGTCGACACATCAAATGCTCCGTACGTGGTTCTTTACCTGCTGCATCATTCTTCGACTGAAAGATGTCGACGATAGGTCGTATCCTTGATTATAAAGGTGTTGTCAACAACTACGTCGACGCTCATGACGAGCTCGCACATCTACACATGACGAAGGCTGACTGGGATGCTATCTCGACAATCACTCGATGGCTGGCTGCTTTCCGCACTGCGACCACCGCAATGTCTGCCACGAAGCGCCCCATGCTATCATCAGTACACGCTACCTTCCGTGATCTACAGGATGATCTCAAAGACTCCATCCGTAGCTTGCCTGAGGCCAGCTCCCAGCCCGACTTTGTTCGCCTGCGAACGGCTCTA
Source organism: Peniophora sp. CONT (assembly GCA_001632445.1). Classification (NCBI taxonomy): domain Eukaryota; kingdom Fungi; phylum Basidiomycota; class Agaricomycetes; order Russulales; family Peniophoraceae; genus Peniophora; species Peniophora sp. CONT. The sequence goes on along the minus strand of KV424691.1, from coordinate 21,574 downwards.
GTTGATGCTCATCTCAAGCTCAGCAGCTATTATTGGAAGTTCGATCAGTCGCCATACTACATCTGGGCGTCTCGTGAGTTTCTTTCTTTCTTCTGCTATGCCCTATCTATACTTACAAAGTTCCAGTTCTCGATCCCCGTATCTCTTACGCGGCCCTCAAGGAGGACTTCGCCAATGACCTCAATCTTGATGGCTACCTCGAGAGCTCAAGGCAGCAGCTACGCGAGTACTTCCTCGAAAACTACGCCCACAAGAAGGATTCCACAACCCCGCCTCAAGATACCGCCTCGAGTTCCTCCGTGCCCACCACGAAACAGTATGGTAGCCGCTACTCCCGCAAGGGAAATGCGGTCATCGACGAGCTCGACATGTATTTCGCACTTCCGCGTTCTGATTGGGATACGTGCAACCCGCTCAACTGGTGGCACGACCGTCGCGGTGACTTCCCTAACTTGTCGCGCCTTGCTCGCGATATCTTGTGCATTCCAGGCACGCGCGCAGTTCCTTTCGTGGCCACACAAATACTAATCTTCATCTCAGGATCCGCTGTTGCTGTTGAGCGCATTTTTTCGGGCGGACGCGACACTGTATCTCTTCGTCGGTCATCGCTCAGCGCGGAGACTATACGTGCTTTGATGGTTGTGAAGTATCGCTTGCGGGCAGCCAGACTTGCTCTCGAGAAGCTGGAGTAATGGTCTAAACTACTGTGCATGTACTGCTATTGTTTTCTATGTAATTTTCAACCGTATACGGGCTTGTACGGGGCTTACGGTTACATTACGGCTGCTTCCCGTTTGCACGGCCGCAACGGCCGGGCATGGCCCGACCCGTACCGTATAGCACTTTGAACTACGGCTTCCGTGACGGCGACGGGGTATCCGTACCCGTACTAAGCCGTAGGTGCTACGGCCGTCACCCGTTCCGGTACGGTGCACACCCCTAGTACCGGTAAGACCCACAACCCTATCCACTCACTAGATAACGAGCCTTACGATGTATTTTGGGCGTTGGGTGAATCGAGGTGAGACTGCGCATGGGTACTTACTCTTTGAGTCTGTACTGACGCTGTGTACACGTAGCTCGAAATGGCCGTTCCCAGTTTAAGGCAAGGTGGATTCTAAATGGGCGGTTGCTGATGCTACTCTCGGAATATGAAGCCGCAGAGTTTACAACCGAAACCATGCAAGCTTGCTTGTGGCTCCTGGTCATGCGCAGGTCAGGCGCTCAGACCCCCGCTGTGGCTCGTGAACGCGTAAACCCTTGCCGTGTCTAACACTGGCACTGTCGATCCCTGTCCAGGAACAGGCAAAGATCCATATCGCACTCTTGCAAAGATTCAGGCAACTTCCGTATCTAACTCGAGACAAGATAACGACTTTGCTACTCATCTATTGCTAGCGCATACAGCCTCGCTTCTTTCTCACAGCGCCGGAGTTCTATGTTGGCGGCAATGCACTTTGAGCCCTTCTGACCGGTTTTGGCTCCTTCTTCCTCCACAACCACTTGACTTGCGCATTGGTTCTCACGCCAGAGGTGAATAGGCATTCCAAGAGAGATCCAGGGCTGGAGGCGGCTGCTGTTGACAGCCGTATAAAGTGCTCGCGATCGTTACCTATGGCCATATTCGACTCGCCCTCAACGTTGCTACTCATGGCAATCGGTTTGCTCTCCCTTGACGCACTCCTGGTACTCTCAGTACTGGTCCTGGCATCCGCATGGCAAAGGTTGAAGGCTGCCAAAGCCCGTGAAAGTGTCCCTCTCCCGCCTGGCCCACCTGGGTTGCCCATCTTCGATAACCTTTTGGACATCCCTAAGGCTAACGAATGGATCACGTATCGTGACTGGAGCATCAAGTACGGTCCGTCGCCCCCTCTTATTCCAGTCCATGCCATGTCTCACACTTGAGTCTTCTAGGATGTGATCTAATTCACTTCTCGTCTTTTGGAGTGCATACCATCGTCGTGAACTCGACACGCGCGGCATCTGAGCTCTTTGAGAAGCGATCAGCAATGTATTCTGATCGGTGAAGGATCCCGCTCCTCAACCTGTGTAACACGCTGAGATATGTGCTGGTAGCCCTGTGGTAACAGCTGTGAAGTAGTACGTGCGTCATATGCAAGCACTGACTCGTCGTAACTAACCCTGTGTGCAGTATAGGCATGGATTGGCTCCTAGGCCTTACGCGCTATGGGGCTACCTGGCGCCTGCGTCGCAAATCGTTCCATGACCAATTCAGGCCTGAGATTCTGGCTAAGTACGAGGCTCTCGAAGTAGATGCTGTCCATGCTTTCCTTCGTACACTCGTCAGCAATTCAGGCGAGTTCAAGGCGGGCATCAGACAGTCAGTATCACATATTGATTTCGGTGTGGCCGGCTTCGAACTGACTTGCGTTGATAGCATGACAGCAAAGATAATCATGCGCATTGCATTTGGTATCGATGTTCAAGGAGTCGATGATCCGTACGTTCAGCTTGCGGAGGATACCCTGCATGCCATAAACGTTGCAACTTCCTTCGAAGGTTTAATCTTCGACTTCTTCCCGTTCCGTGAGCATGCACATCTGTATCACCTAGGGTGCGCACAACTCATAAGGCAATCGTTGATATCTGATAGTGCAACACATGCCAGCTTGGTTCCCCGGTGCGGGCTTCAAGCGATTCGCCGAGCATGTGCGGCAGACGAATCTTAACCGAGCCGCCGTGGACGGGCCATGGGAAGCGATGCTGAAGGACAAGGTGAGAACTCGGCCGACATCGTACAGGCGGTCATACGGCTCATCGTTGACATGCTTTTTGCCGTAGCTGACTGAGAGCGAAGACAATAAACACTTTTCTGCGGCTGGAAATATCTTCGATAAGCACCAGGACGATCCGGCTCTTCAAGAGGTCCTGAAATCAGTGCCGTCGACTATGTATTTGGGTGGGGCTGATACTGTCAGTCATATCATTCCAGTCTCACGCTTGAGCTCATCGCAGTCCAGACTGTTTCGTCGCTCTTGTCCTTCTTTATGGCAATGGCACTTTATCCCGGCGTGCAGAAGAAGGCGCAGAAAGAGCTTGACGATGTCCTCGGTGGCACTCTGCCGACCCTCGCAGATCGCGAGAGACTGCCTTACTTGGATGCCCTTGTGAAAGAGGTTTTCCGATGGCACCCCGTCACGGCCCTCGGTCTGTGATTATGACACTTTCCTTCCACGCTGTCGCTCACCGCATCCGCGCAGCTCTTCCGCATGCAGCAACAACGGACGACGTCTACGAAGGCATGTTCATTCCCGCGGGCTGCATCGTCATTGGCAACGTATGGGCCATCCTACACAACCCCGCGCTCTTCCCCGACCCCGAGTCCTTCAACCCAGCCCACTTCATCTCGGCGGAGACAGGCGGAACTTACCCAAAAGATGCATGCAAGAATGGTGTGCCGCCGTTCCCTGAGGCCGCTTTCGGCTTTGGACGCCGCTTGTGCCCCGGACGTGCGTTGGCGAAGGTCACCGTTTGGATGACCGTTGCAAGTGTCCTGTCCGCCTTCGATATCAGCTTAGCGAAAGATGAGAACGGAAGGGACATACCTATCACGGATACATGGTCCAGTGGGATGGTGGGCTTCCCTGGTCCATATGGTTGCGAGATCAAGACGCGAGGGAAGGAAGCTGAGACGATGGTTATGGCCACTGCAGTCGACTAGTGCAAGTAGCGGGCGACCAGATTTATGTAGAAAATTGAAGTTATACTGGATGGGCTGTGTCTTGTGTACTCATACGGTTGACTCCATCTTTTGATCAAGGAAACTGGTTCAGCGACCTTGAGCCTTGAGGACATCGACGCCGCGACGCGTGTAGTTACGTTGTGATGTCACGCGTCAGACCATTATGCTTCTTCGACTCCTGTGTGTTTTGAACTCTTGCACACTAGACTGACCAACTGCTGCAATGGACGAAGTCAGGTAGTATACATCGGCATCGTACATAACCCTTCCCGGGTCGTCGCGCTACGAGACGAATGATGTATGCAATCACATTCATGATACTCGGTTTCGTATTTGAGCGTTTGAACAGTCAGGCGCGCATTTGCTATGGGAGTATCGTCATTCTGGGGAATGCGATCGTGACTTGGGAGGGGCAAGGGATTTTATCTGCAGCCCTTATGCATGCCCTAACCACACGCCTGCCAGCAAGAGCGCATTGGATGCCCACAGAATGCCAGACGAGAGCGTGGTCGACGGGTAGACATTCCAGCAGTACTCGACTGCAGCGAGGAGCACCAATCTGGCATGAGAAGTCAGCGTGGATAGCTAGGGCAGTACTATGGTCCGCACTTAAAGGGAGTCGGATAGCGCGTTCGCCACGCCAATAGAGGCAATTGGTGCGCATACCAGGAGTAAAACTGGTAATGAAGCGAGCGCGAGAAAAGGATGCCTATCAAGTTCGACGTGAAGAGGATAGTGATTACTTCTGCAGAACAAAATTAGCCCCGGGTAAAAAGTGGAGCGAAGGAGATGTGCTGACCGTCAGGCGTTATGGTGAGGTAACTGCAGGCTTCCTTTGGATATGTCAAAGCGCGTCTGAGGAGAAGAGCCACGCCGCCGTCCCTTTGCGACCACCTGAATCCAAACACGACGAGTGCGGTAGCATGGCCGATGAGGAGTGCACGAGCGAAGGTCGGGCTCAAGAAGGTCTGTTCGTCGAGAAAACGCCAATTGACCGTCCATTTGTACAAAAAGACACGCGATAGGTCGAAGGCTCCATTAAGATATTCGCGAGGAAACTCTGTGAGGAAACGTCGGCCAAGCAACATCTGAAGTGCCACCATCATGAAGACGTTGCGAATGGTCGAAGATATCCCGTATCCCTTGACGAGTATGACGAGAAGCCCTGGTAGGTATAGCAAGACTGACATCTTCACAGATATGGCCATACTGGCTTCGTCAACTGTGGGTAATTGCATACAACGGCAGGTGACATACCTCAGCAGGGTGGTGCCCAAGGTCTCAAGATCATTAGCGTACGCCAGAATAGCCAGCTGAGCACCGATGACGGCCCAGCAATCGTTGAACATGCGAAGGACAAAGATGGAGTGTAAGCGCTTGCTTAACGGAAGCAGAAGCAGAACCCAGTTCGGTACGCCGCCGGCTTTGCGGTAGATGGCACAAGTGAGGGAGAGTGATAGCATATATAATGCCGCATATATTTGCTGAGCTAGTGCCAGATCAGACCCCTCATCCGTCACGTCGTGTAGAACTTGGTGTATGAAGACATGACCAGCTGGGTACCTGCGCAAGAGGTCAGTCAGTGAAGCTCGTGCAGTAAGCCACAATACACGCACACTAATGGCCCAGTGGGACCGCTGATCTGCGAGTAGTCACGCTCTCCCTTGATGTACAGTTGTACCTGATACATGTACGTCGACCAGTCGATCTCAGTGTCTGCATACACGTCAGTCCTCTAGATTGCAAGCCGCGTGCGGGACTCTCACAAGGCACAAAACGTATGATCAGCTGAGTCAAGACCGCATCCCCAACAATAACCAGTGTGGCAAGCACCCAGAAGTATTCGGTATCCGTCAATAAGCGGCGCACAAAGGTGGCCGTGGAGGAGAGAAGAGAAGGCATGTCCAGCCATACCGCGTGCGGCGACGTGATCGCGATGCGCACACGTGGATATCAGCGTCAGCCAGACGCGACTTGGCTTCCAACCACGATCTCTCCGCCATGGCGGAAGGCGATGAGCATTCGAATGCCGCACAGCTTATTGGTGGAGGGGATGACAATATGTTCTCTGCCATAGACCGCGACAAGTGAGCCCGCCCCGCGCTGCCGTTACTTGGATCGGGGTGGGTGACGCGTCTCACTGTGAAGCGTGCATGCACTCAACATAACTGTCCCGGAAGACGCTAAGGAGACTATCAAGCCATGGGACGAACGTGAATCAACAGATAAATATGCAGATTCGAACGTCGATGACCAGGTTGGCGCCTCTACGACAGCTTACAAAATGCATACTCATACTTGGATAACCACCAGATGATCATTCACATACCGTTCATCCAGAATGTTAGACTGCGCACCTTGCTTCTGAAGTCCGGTATGCTTGATTACGCCTACTGCCGTGTATAGCTTGCTGACTTTCCCGCACATAGGTCGGGGAGAGACGACACCACGGCGTCTTCGGCTCTTTGCCAATAATGCTAACATCATTGACTTCGATGCCGCAGACGATGCAAGGCCCTCTGTCGACATAGCCTTGCAGGAGGGGCAGACGGGCGTGATAGAATACCCCTTGCGAGCGGCAACCTTTGCCAACATACACTCTCTGAGTCTATTCTTTGTGAGTCCGGATTCTCAGTCTTTCACCGTGCAAGCCGTTGATGCGTACGCAGAGCAACTCTGTCGGCGAGGACGTATCTAGAGTCTACTTTATAGGTTTCAAGGGCGACATTAGAGCTCCTCGAAAGGAAGCCACGGATAAGTTGCCCATACCCGCGGCGAACGCTGCTGACGCTCCTCTTGTGGATAAAGTTGGGGAAAAGAGAGGAGCAGCACAGTCTCTGGCGAAGTAATTCTTGTATTTTATGTATAGATTGTGTGCACAGTTGTGTCCAATAGCACAGCCGACAAGTTCACACTATGCGACTGTAATTTTGGTGCCCGGTTTCCTCTGCACCACTGTGATCGTTACCGCATCCCACCACGGCTCGGCGTCGACGTTCGTTTGCCTGTTTCTCGGCTCGAATGGACTCTGCTGCGCGATTCCTGAAAAATGGATCGGCTGCACCGACAGGAAGAGTCTCAGGAAACCGACATCGAGGTCCTGGCCTTGACGCAAATAGTAGTTGTACGGGCGCCCTCCTCCATCGCCATAGCCTATGGGCAAGATACCGTTGGCGGGAAGCGATGGTTCGGCGTTCGGTCCTGTTGCAGGAGACGTATAGTACTCCGCTTGGGCGGCTGCGTCAGTTTGAAACGCGAAGGTAGTGTGAAGATGCTCACAGATGCTCAAATCACTACAGTCGAAGTAGAAGAGACCGACATACAGCGGTAGATCAGGCGTTTTGCTGTGTAAAGTCAGACCGTACACCGTGGCCGACTCGAAATCCTTCGGAGTGCCATCCGGCGCAAGCTCGCCAACGACCTCCACATCAACAACCCCGTCCTGTATTAGATTTTCTCCCACAGGGCCGTGCATCTCGAGGTCATCCAGGTTATCGACGTCGAAATTATATCCGGTGGATTGAAGCACTTGCAACTCGATGTCCACCTTGTCACGCAAGGAGCCTTGCTCCGGCGAGCGGCGGAGATGCCAGAAAAAGTGTGCCGCAGCTTGCAGAACGCGTCGAATAGCTGCCGGCTGCGGTTCGGATGTGTGATACAAGCGCGTCAGACCGTAGCGAGTAATCATCGTCGAAGGTAGATGATACACAATCTTGTGGCCATCGTCTGCCAAAGCTACGCTCAAATCGGCACGGTCTTTCTCGACAAGTAGGATTGCGCGCTTCGCATACGTCGGCGCGTTCAGCTCCGCAGCGACCGCCTCGAAGACGGATAGGAGTCCGCTCTGGAGGGGCACATGTAAACGCAATGCCTCGTCCTGGCTGGCTGATGTTTGCAACGCGTAACCTGCATGATCGGGGAGTTCGAAAGATATGCTTTGTGGTGACGGCAGGGACATTGTCGTAGTGAAGGCGGCTGGCGCGGTGGCCACGAGGATTCCCAGGGGTTCATCGGTGGAGAGGAAGTCGCGAGAGGCGTATACTGAGAAGCGTACCCCTGCAGTGACACCGTGCGCCGAACCAGCCTCGAGAACATAGGTGCCGTCGTTCTGGTTGATGCGATATAGTGCACGATCACGGCTAGGTGCACGAGCGTCGAAAAGCAGGCGGTCGACATTGGCACCTTCGAACTGAGGATTCTGGCTACTCCAGTTTAGCTCGCGTAGATGATACACAGAGTGAAAGGGGTTCATACCCGGGCAAATCTGGAAGCCTCCTTCTCAGGTCCAAGTAAGTGACCTTCTCGGCGCCAACGGCCTTCAGCGTCTCGAGTAACGCCTGAGAGAACAGACCACGGCCTCGTTCCTCCCCAGCGACCTCATCAGACTGACAAGCCGCTAATAGAACGTGCGACGCCAACCCTGTGGCGGCCTTCTGGGGAGCTGCGGCACGTGTTCCAGTATCTGCGCCTAGCACATCCTCGTCTAGATCGCTCGGCAGATCCTCATCATAGGTGATACCACGCACAAGGCGCGTTGGCTCGTAGTAGCTCTTGCGTGTTCCACTCCCTGAGAAACAACAGTCGAACACGACAGTCTATTGCAATCAGTACTTGTTTCCGTGTACGCAACTGGATATGCATACGATATTGTCGCCCTTGCTGCCAGCGAGCTTCGTGAACAAAGATCCCAGAGTCCGGTCGGCTATCCCATGAACTTTACGACCGTCCGGTCCAGGCCTGTTGCAGTCGTGCGGGATGATCATCGAGATCATGCCGGTGCTGGCACTCCAGCCGGAGGGCGCCTCCTTTGACCCACCGTGCCCAGCGTAGAAGACGACAATGGGGTCACCACTCTGTATATCCGGATTGTCGATCAGGGCGTTTATAGCGGCAATGATACCTGCTCGTGTAGCTTGGTCGTTACGCAAATTGACGATCTGGGTAGGTGGTACGGAGAGCTCTGTCTGCAGGTAGTCGGCAACAGCGTCAGCATCAGCGACGCAACCCCTCAGATTGGACACGCGTTTTGACAGGTATTGATCGATTCCTATGATCAGAGCGTGTAATGGTGGGTGAAAGCTAGGGACCTTTATGAACGAAGATCTCACTAGCTCGGCTATGGATGGACGTACCTCAATGCGCGCTGAACTGCGGGAGGCTGGCTGACTTATCTCAGCACTAGCGCAGAGGAATGGGTTGTTGTCGACTCACTGAAGCTCTTGTATGTCGCTGAGTGCTCTGCCTCTCCCATTCTCGCTAAGACGGACGAGTTAAGACAAGAAGATGATGGAGCCGCTTCCGTATGCCGGTATATACCTAAGCTCGTTCCCTTCCACCTTCTGCTTTCTGAGGTACATCAGATGAGCTGCAATCCCAGTTGATAAACACGAGCCATTCACCCCATAAGCACCCATAACGCTTCCTCGGCGCTTTTCACGACTACGTTCTTCGTAGACAGAAAAAGAGACATGGCGGCGGCAGACGTGGTGGCAAAGGACAAGGGTACCTGTTCCGGACTTCCCATGAGAATAGTAAGTAGCCCATCAGGAGATCAGTTATCTTGGGCGGCTAAGCTAGGATCGAATCGATAGAAAAGGACTGCTTCGCTTGTCGCTCATCGTGGGTGTTCTGGTCAAAGTTTGGCCACGCCGGGAAAACCCGTGGCCCTGACATCGATATAAACGGTTCGCAAGACTCGTCCCCCACCGTCTGCGCCGAATAATGAAAGGCACTGAGACTGGTCATATACCTGTGTAGATGGGGCAGAATCCAAGATCAACTTGCACTCTGACACTAATAGATATCAAGTACAGATGGCGCATCAAAACACGCTATAATATACAGTTACAGTTCAGACGGCAGTGACTAACGACACCGAACACTATATACAGGTATTCATGCTGCTTTGATGGTGGATGTAAAGTCAGAGAAGGGAGTGTAGTCTGTGTAGCCCCTAGATCCACTGGAGTAGAAGTACTGCCGCTCGTAGGGAGTCAGAGTGAACCCTTCCTTCCACCTCCTCGGCAGGTCGGGGTTAGAGATGAAGTACCGGCCCATCGCCACGAGCACGTTCTGATCGCGCTCCGACGTCTGCAAAGCAGCGTCGAGATCGAAGCCCCCGGCGACGATGAGAGGTCGCGGCGCCCAGATACCTTTGATGAAGTCGTTGCTTTCGTCACCCAGTTCCGTCGCGTCGGCCTCGCCATTCACTCTTGGCTCCACTATATGGAGGTACGCAAGTTGGGGCTGAGTTTCCGCGAGACGCCGCACGAGCGCGCTGAACGTAGGGACCGGGTCAAGCATGCGCATTGCTTGATATCGAGACCACGGGCTAAAGCGAGCCGATGTGCGCGCGGGTCCGATAGCCGCCGCGATGGCGTCGACGACTTCGACTGTAAAGCGGATGCGATTCTCAACGCTGCCGCCGTACTCGTCTGTGCGATGATTTGAGTTGCTCTGCAGGAACTCGTCGAGAAGATAGCCGTTCGCAGAGTGGACTTCGACGCCTGAGATGCATTGAGCCGTCGTGACACGTAGGAGATAGGTTACTACGCACCATCAAATCCAGCACGGATCGCATTCTTTGCCGCCTGAGCATACAACCGCAAGTATTCCTTGATCTCTTCTACGGTCAGCGCTCGCGGCGTGGCGTGATCCCCGTCAAGCGCAATCGCGCTCGGGCCAACGACGTCGAATCCGTACTTCTGCAACTCTGCTGAAATGGCGACGCGGCCGACAGCCCATAGCTGCATGAAGATAAAAGAGGCATTTCCGTGAACGACGTCGGCAATCTGCGCGTTGTTAAATTCATTACACTTCGAGTAGCCTCCAGGCATTGACACACCTTCTTCCACGCCGCAACTTGGTCGTCGTTCCAGATGCCAGGCACGTTGGGATACCCAGCGGCCTGCGGTGCGATGATGGTTGCCTCCGTGATGAGGAAGGTACCAGGCGTGCTAGAGCGCTGCCTGTAGTACTCGACAGCCAGATCCGTGTGCACAGAGTTGTCGTCCGCACGAAAGCGAGTGAGAGGAGCAAGCACAACGCGATGGCTGAGTGGTATATTGCCGATCTTCGTAGGCTTGAAGAGGGTCGGGATTTCCTGAGCCTCGGTGGACATGGTATACAGTGACGCCGGTAAAAATCTGAAGATATTATAGGGAGGGGAATGCGAGCTGACCTGCATCGATGCGTTATAAGGTTGGCCCACAGTATATGTTCAATATGCTGACTGAGCTCGAGCGGCATGGTTATGAATGTAGTTGTGTTATCTGCGCACGCGTCCGATGTTTCTGGACTGTGGATGAGACCATAAGAAGAGTGCGCATATGGTTCACTGTATAGCCCTTGGTCACGCAAGGCTCAAGACGAGTAACTTGCACAAATACAGCGCCTCCCGTCAATACAACGCGCCGTCGACTTCACACCATGGTCAACAACCGGGCCGGTTAGAAGCTTCCGCGCTCTGGTATGAAGGAAGTTTGGTCTATTTGTGGTCCATATGCATAATCGTGCTTGCGAAGATCGAGGAACTTGACGCTGCCTTATTCAGTTTGACATGTACGACGAAAGTTGGGCTGAGAACATCCGAGCGATAAGATGAACTAGAGCTTCGCAGGTATCCACAGAAGCGCAACATAGAATTTCGCGTACAGATAACCTCGGATACGAGTTCCCCTCTGATAACGTCCTGAAATTTCTGCGGAAGAGTAGGGCTGTGGAAGATCAGAGTAGCACTGGACTGGAAGGCCAGCTTGAGGGCTTACGATACAAGATAAGATGCAGCTCCTATAACGTCGAATCCACGTCAGAGCGGTACTCGAAGCTTTAAGGGCGCAGCAGGATGCCATATGCAGGTCATGGTCAAGGTCAGGGTGGAACCGAGTCGACGCGCCGAATACGCCCCTGACGTAAGGTCAGCATACGCGATCCGCGCCGACCTGATCCGTGTCATGCTTCTCTTCCACCCCCACCCAACGTTCGCAGCTTCGCCTGCTTCACCCTCTTCCTACTCCCTGCTCGTATGTAACATCTAGTAGCGACGTCCTGCACAGATGTGGTTGTCTACAAACTTTCGCTGCAAATACCATTGGCTCGTTCGATGTTCACACCGGCGCGCGACGCGACGCGACGCGCGTCAGTAAGTAGTACCCGGCTTGCAAAACAGCGCGTCGTGTACCGTATTGATGAAGAGGCAAAGGTACCAATCCCGCTCTGACTAAAGTTGAGCTATACCGTTCGTGCGACGACCGAAGTGGAAACATGGGCTGCTAGTACAACTTCGTGTGTCCTAGATACAGGGACGATGCGATGGATTGCCACTGCAATGGAGGGGCCGTTCGGGAGCTGGCTAGACTGTCGTACGATGTGTCCGTGGTGACCGAGCGCTGTTCTCTGCTACGATGGCGGGGTTGATCCCTGTCTATGTAACAGATGTTTATCCAGCAGCAACCATACAACCATACACATATAAACACGATGATCATTCGATGACCCTATCGGTCACAATTCAGTCTCTGTTTCCTATGTTAGATATCCATCCACCAGCGGATACAATGGCGTGTCTTCTGGTTCTATGGTCATTCAAGGTTCCGATCGCTAACTATCATTCCAGGTCCTCAATGATGACTGGTTCATACAGTCCCCTACTTTTGCCGGCGTATGTGTAGGCATTCTTCCCACTACCATCGCGCGTCAATCCCTACTGGGAAAACAATACTCACCCCGCTTGCTGCCTGTTCATATCATTTTCTAACCCTGTCATTATTCGTGATTGCGGGTACCTATCGTCTTCCCTTGTTACCCGCCTTTAAGGTACCGGGCTTATACTTCAAGCCTACGGCGAAATCTCACCTTTACTGTATGCACGTGCTGATATGTGGACAGGCCCTACGCTAACGCACTGAACACGGTGCCATGCGTGAGATGCGTCTACAATGCGGCTCGTTGCCACCAACATTCACGTATCACATCCTCCAACATAGCTAACCTTCCTGTGACAGCTCAATTTAAAACCTTGCATGTATCATGATATACATCAGGTCCCCAAAAGATCAGTCGTACTGGCCGTACCTAGCTTCACCCTTACTAAACTTCCATTTTAGGACTCGACAGTCGGTATAAAGGAGGGTCGCTGAGGACCGTCAATCCTCAGTTTCCATTTCACAGTTCTCAAGCCTTCTTTTTTATCCCTTTCCTTTCTTCTATTCTCTTTCTTTCTTCTTTCTCTCTCTTCTTCTTTCACTCCAAGTTCATCCTCTTTCAAACATGCTCTTCAACAAGAACCTTCTTGCCTGTGTCTCCACTGTGTTCATGGCCAGCACGCTGGTGTCGGCCGCGGCATTCCCTGCTGTGGTGGTACTTATCGCTTCCCTACGCAAATACGCTTGCATCTGACGGCCTCGTTCTAGCGCGACAGCACCAGCCACCTCGAACTCATGGACTTCATCATGAACACCAACGCCACCCTCACCTTCACTGGCGCTAAGCCCGGATCCCTCGCCGCACGCGCAGGTGGGAACGTGAACGTCGTGTACTGCACGAGTCGCTCGGGCGACGTCTGCGGCGGCTCGTGCACGGTATACACCGGTCCGGCGACTTGCATCTCGTCACCGGGCACCCGCTGCATGAAGGCAGACTTTGACGTCTCGTTCTGCGACCACGGAGGTTGCTCCGGGTCGTGCAACCAGTACAACTCCTGCGGCACGAAGCTTGGCAACGGCTTCTGCGACACGCCGGGCACCCAGTCCATCACCGTGCCGTTCATCTAGGAGAAGTTCGTAAGACCTGTAGGGTGGAAGGTCAGTATTTTGAGCACGCGCTTGAGTGGAGCATAGACTAATTGCATCTCAACAGAGGGAAGAGTTTGGAGCATTTCTCGGCATGGCTGTTGCGATACAGTCATAGCGCTCATTTTGTTTATTTATCTACGATTCTTCAATGCATTCTTTTTTTGTGATCAACGATCCGCTTCTCAATAGTCAATGGTGGTGGAACATGGATGCCGCCTACAGTGTTATAATGCAGCCCTACAGATGGCATTTCCCAGTTGCTAGTCACGGCCGCGCCGCTGATGTTTCAGTCGCCGAAAACTACTTCGTGAAGCGAGACTATACATACACTGATTCGAAAGTTGCATCATGCCGGTGAGAGAGGAACATTAGAGTATAAACTTGAAGTATGCACGCCTGCCAAACTAGCGGTTGGCGGGCGGGCGATCAATCCGCCATTGATGGGAGGATTCCTCCCGCGGCAAGCCGGCCCGGAGCCCTATATCGCAGTGTGCTGGCACGTCGCATATAAGTACTTGTTGCTGCTGTAGTGTACGCTCTCGCTGCACATCATTACTTTCAATGCGCATGCGTTGTAATGCGTTTATCTCTCCGACAGACCACTGGGTTCAGTCCTAAATATAAGTCGATCAGGCACCCGCTGCCTCCGAGAAGGCCGATGGGCGTGAAGTGAAAGTTAAACCGGCGCGTGTCACTGCTCCAGTGAGCCTATATGAGTTAGGAAGCCTGCATTGGTACGTAGAAGTGTCCAGCGTGGTATAAGGATATATAAAAGAATCGGATGCCAAGAGCAAACGAGCGGTATGAACAGGCGAGAGTAGAGAACAGGATGATGGGAGGGATACATGGGCACCGCGCCTTACGGCCGACGGTTGTGGATTGTAAGAGTACGAGTATGCGTATGAGCGTGATGTGCGTCTGTGCTTGAGAGTCTATGGGGTTGATACGATTTTAGGAGCATGCGAATGTCCCAGATAGCAAGTAATGTGCGGCGCGAAGCTGAGTAGAGAGCGTGTATGTGCGAGTTGGACCAATCAAGAGATAATAAGCGAGCAGTGAAGACCGAGACGAATATGCCAGGTACGAGCAAGAACAACCAGCAAAGGAGAGTTGTGATGAGGAGACCCGAGCAAGAACATATAAAACAATACTGGACAGACACGTTCAGGTCGACCGCTTCCAGAACATCCACCGTCGCCTCTTCTTTTCCCTGCCATCCGGCAACGGCGCGCTGGAACTGCTACTCCAGACTCGTCCACTTGAGTCGTTTCCAGTCAACCTCCCAGTGCTGGCGGGGCTCGCATCACAAGCAGCTTCCTCCTCGCTATCAGGCGGTGTTGGCAAACCTCCCGCTCCTTTGGCGGGTACAGGCGCCTGCTGATTGGGCCCGGTGGGCGTCGACGTCCTTCTTAACACCCGCGGCATCCTCGGCGCACCGCTCTCAGCCAAACCCATCCCTTCTACAGCACCGTAGCTTTGGTGCCGCACCCGATTGAGCGCGCGTGGCGGCTCATCAACTGTCGGACTCGGTATAGCAGGGAGGACGATGAGATCTCGCGCGCCGAGGATCCATGCGCGCGGAGCGTCGTTAGACGCTGATGCCGCAAGACCCGGCGCTTGTGCGGGAGCGGGAAGTTCGCCATCCGCGCATCCTCCTATTAACGTATCGGCCACGGACCAGTCGGGAGGGAGTCCGAGATCTGGCGGGAGCGATAGCGGTGCGGCAAAGGCTTGCGCATCGAGTAAAAACGCCCGCGCTGGCTGCATACTGCTTGGTTTTCCGTGTGCGCCTGCTTCGGCAGGTGAAGCGAAGTTGAGAAGGAAAGATTCAATGCTCCGTAGCACCCTGTGCGCGGTCCGCGGTGGCGGAGAGGATAAGAGGTGAATGAGGTGTGCCCGAGTCGAGGGCGGCGGGGCGGGCACGAGCGAAGAGAGGCTCTCGCCGGAGGAGATGGGCGGTGTGGGCGGCATGCTGTACAACGAGTGCACTGAACCTCTGAAATTAGACGAGCGCCTCCCAAGTAAGAATCCACTAGCGCGGGAACTTGGCGCAGACTGGCTACGCGTGGTTGCGGGCGGCGGGGGTGCAGCCGCGACGAGGAACGGACGGGACACGGTAGTGACAAGAATAGCCTGCTTGAGCATGGAGGTATCACTAGCGCCCGGGGCTAGGCAGTGAATTAATGCGTCGAATGGGCGTTGGGTCGGATCCGCAGACGGGAGCGCCTTGTCGGTGTTTTTGCGCATCATGCGGAATGATGCACTAGACGACGTCGAGTTCAGGTTCACAGTTGATGCGTGCGGGCTCGTCGGCATGCTGGCGCTTTCGCGAGCCTTCTCTTTCGTGGTGGGGCGGCGAGTGGAGGATGAAGAAGCGCTCGAGCTGGCACGTGAGCGAAGGGCGGGCGGAGGCGCCAGGGCACCGAGGTCATGCTCGTCAATGGTGCGAACGCCAATGCCGCCTCGCTTACGCCATGAGCGTGCAACTCGCTCTGCCCATTCGAGAACATTT
Organism: Peniophora sp. CONT; assembly: GCA_001632445.1. NCBI lineage: Eukaryota > Fungi > Basidiomycota > Agaricomycetes > Russulales > Peniophoraceae > Peniophora > Peniophora sp. CONT. Next base: position 5,568 of record KV424691.1, on the reverse strand, counting down.
ACGAGCCGAACAGCGCCTGCATGCTCGAGATTCAAAGGCTCGGATAATCGTAGAATGCGTACGGCCGGCACGACATTAGCAGGGATCGGCGGCGGGTCATGAGATGCTATAATCAGCAATGAAAAGGCGAGGTGCTGAGAGCGAAAGAGCGCGTCGAGGTGGACCGCGGAGGGATCTATTGGAGTGGCTGTCAATACATTGTAAAACAAGAGACAGGGCTCGATCAAATGAGAATAGAGTATCACGATATTGAGCGCGTCGATTGCGTGTCCGGCGCTCTGCTGCTCCTCGGATTGACGTTTGCAACTTCCAGGCGGAAGAGGGCATTTTGGGGAAAGGAAATAGCCACAAGCGGAACGACCCCCAGGCGTGGCAAATGCAAGCGTCCGAGACATGACACAGACGTCACTCTAATAGGACGTGCCAAGAGCAACGGAGAAGTCAAGGACAGGTAAAAATATGCCGGCCACTTGCTGGCGCTCATGCGCGCGGTTTGCGCAAGAGCGCTCTGTGCAGCGAAGACTGCTTGAGTGCAACAACCCCGCCCCACTGCGAAGTCCGCCGCCCGCAGCTACAATCCGGATAAAGCAAATAATGTACTGACCTCCCAATGCCAGGACGACGTCTCGTGCGGGCTCTGCAACAGAGAGGGCGAATATTGCCTCAGGTGGGATCCGGATGGGTTGCTTAGGCAAACTTGCAAACGGGTCGAGAGGGAGGTTCGGCCGGAAGACATCCGATGTTGCGCGCGACTTGCCCTTGGTCGAGCTGTGTGGCCGGGCCTTGTGCAGAGTATTATGGGGCGGCGGCGCGAGGTAGTTCGCCTGCTGAGAGGAAGGCGCCGGTACAGGCATGTCGAGGTGGTTCGGGACAAGCAGTCAACCGTGCCTCGCGGTGCAATCCTCCGAGAGCGCAGACTCCGTCACAAACCATCAAGCAGCATCAAATGCGGCTGCTGCGCCGGCGCCGAGACTTGCCTCCGATCGTCATCATCGTCTGTGCCCTGATGAAGTACAAAGAAATTGCTTTGGTTGGCCTTGCGTATGCCACCTGTCGAGTACGCACCCTGCGCGGCCAACGCTGCCTGTCCGATGCTGGCTCCCTCATTGATCTATACTGTAACTATCGCGTCGATCTCCCATGTTCGTCACTGTGTTCTCGATCTCATCACCGTGGCCTGGCACGCTTCTAGCAATACAACCACGTCAATGGTAACCTTCTCCAATCCTGAGAGCGAACAAGCACGCCGTAACCTAGCTTAGCATTTGTGCTTCTCTTTTCCCTCGGAATAACGGGTGCCGAAAACCTTGCCCCTGAGCTATTGCTTTCTTGATTACGCCAACGACAATTTGCTGGCCACCGAGCGCGGTTCGACGTCAAGCGCTGCGTCTACGATGACGACGACTAGGGCCACCCGACGGCACCTCGACCAACGGCGGGCCATTCGACACCGTCCTGTCTCGACACGATCTCACCGCGCCGCGATGCACATGTCGAATCTTCCGTCTTTCCCGCCTCATCTAACCTTCCTCCTCTCCGGTCACCGAGAGACGCTCACCGCGCCGCTCATCGCGACGCTTCTTTCTCCTCTTGGCCTCTCGTCCGAAGCAGAAAGCACTACGATCGCTGTCATCGGCTCACGGCCGCCGCCACCCTATGAAACTCACAGTGCAACTGCTGTTCTGCGCGCCCATTGCTTGCGCCCGCAAATGCTCAAGCTGCCATACACGGGGACCCTCGTGCGCGGCCAGGCCGTATACACGCTTATGTGGGCCAGACACGGTCATCGGGATGTGCACCGTGCCGAGCGTTCCCGCTGACTGCCTGCGCACGTTGCTACCATTCAACCCCACGGGGAGCGCGTCCCGTCGCGCGAGCCCGCATGTGGATCTCCGCCTCCCTGCACTGCGCGCCCAACGGCGCATCAAGTTGTCTTTGTTTGGCGCCCGCGCCTACCTCAAGCGCGGATGAATATGCAATTTAATTTCTCCGAGCGATGCACTGAACAAAGAAACACGCACGACCGCCCGGATGTCCGATGAAGGGTCTGGCTATCTGCATTCATTCCTAAACACACTGGTCTGCGCGAAGGTCGAATGAGACTACAGAACAGATTCATATTATATATCGTCTCAAACATCCGATCTTGAATTTCCTACTTGTCAGAACTCGCCGTCGCCGTGGCCATAATAGTCTCCCAAGCTTTTCGCGAGCGCGGCGTGATCGCACATCTGTACGGACCAGGGAAGCTGACGACCCCGCTCAAGCACGTCTCCGCAACCGGTACGTCTTCCCCGTCCACATCCTTCGCCGGACCTATATTGAACATCGACAGTACGCTAGCCGCGATAAGCCAGACACTGTTCATGGCCAACACCTTTCCAGGACAGATACGCCTCCCAAAGCCGAAAGCGACCTCAGGGAATGGAGGCTCGCCGGCGGTGCACAAGTCTATGGGATACGTTCCGCCATTTTCCGTTGAGATGAAGTGGGAGGGTTCGAATGCTTCTGGGTCAGGGAAGAGCGTAGGGTCGTGCAAGATTGCCCAGACGTTGCCAATCACGATAGAGCCCGCGGGGATGAACATGCCTTCGTAGACATCGTCCGATGAAGTTGCGTGCGCGAGACCTACTCGACAGCATCGCCGTTAAGTGATGCACCAGTATGCGCAGGAGGCTCAACAACTCACCCAATGGCCCCACAGGGTGCCATCGGAAGACCTCTTTGACCACGGCGTTCGTATACGGCAATCGGTCGCGGTCCGCGAGCGTCGGAAGTGCGCCACTCAAAATGCTCTCCAGCTCTTCCTGGGCCTTTCTCTGCGCGTCTGGATGCAGGATCATTGCCAGGAAGAACCAAGTCAATGCGCAGACCGTCTGTGATAGGCATGGTCAGTTCTACGATGCAAATTCTAGTCGTATATTGGCAGCTTACCGTATCTGCTCCAGCGACATACATGACTCCCGGGATGGCTTTAATGGTGCTCAGAAGAGCCGGGTCGGCGCCATGCTTCTCGAGCAGTTGACCTGCAACGGAGGCCTTCTTGCTATCCTTATCTCCCACCTATCGGGCATAGTTCAACTGGAGCGCTACCAAACAGAAAGCAAAGATGGACGCACGTCGATGTTGGCGGTGAATTCATCCCATGGCTTGTCCATAACGACTTCCCCGACCTCAGGTCGCATCCTCGCGGCGTAGTTCTTGAATCCGGCGCCAGGAAACCACGAAGGCATCTTTTGTACTGTAACACGTATCCTTCAGTGCATCAAAGACATCGGAATCCGTGATAGCAACCTACGGAAGGGTACCAAGTCGAGGATAATTCCGCTGAAACCGATCGCAGCGTTGATAGATAGGACGGCCTTCTCCAGCATGAGAAGGTAAGGGTCGTCCTGGTCTTGAATGTCTGTTCCGTACGCGATGTGCATGATGATCCTTCCGGTCGCGCTTTGAAGAAGCTGAGATCAGAGACCGTTACTGAGATATACAACGCGTGAGGCACTTACTGCCTTATACTGGCTTTGAAGCGTTGCATGTCCTCTGTACAAGTCGGGTCGGCGATCAGTGTGCGTAGGAAGTCATGTACGATCTTCTCCTGGTGCGGCCCGTACTTGGCCAAGAAAGAAGGCTTGAAGTGTTCGTGGAACAGCTTGCGCTGCAACCGCCATTCTGTGGTGTATCCCAGGAATGCCAGGTCCCATGTATCAATGCCGAGGCTGCCACAATGCCATCTGAGAGTCTGTCGATGCGACGAAAGGAGAAGACTGACTATTTTATGGCCGTCAATGCAGGTCTGCGAAGTCAGGTCTCTTAGTGCTCAGTCCTGTTTGGCTATGTCTAGTTGAGCCACACGTACCGTTCGGAGTAAGTAGCCGATCGTTTCACGAAGAGCTCGTGCGCTGCGCGTGCAGAGTTGACGATGACGGTGTTCACACCGATAGCCGAAAGACAGACAAGCTCAGAACCTGGTTTCTGTCAGACTGCAACCCGACGCATGTATGAGATCGGGGAACTAACCGTACTTGACGCCCCATCTATGGTACGCCAGCCATTCGTTTGACCTGGGCATGTCAAAGAGGTTGCCTACAATGGGCCACCCCGGTGGGCCAGGCGGGAGTGGAAGACCTCTGCGAGCCTTTGTCGTCTGCAGCCTCAGCCAAGTTGACACAAGCACAAGTAGAGAACATGCAAAGAAAGAGTCGAGCGCAATGAGACTGAAAGCCATGGATTCGTGATCAATTCGGTGATTGGGGGTATTCCCCGCGAGATTGCTTTATATACTGATCTCCCCCCCACCAACGCCTTTCGTCACGCCTCATTCAGCGGCATACCCCTGCTTCCGATAAGAGGGCGCTCGTTTCTTACTCAAAGACGGTGATGCAGCCTGTCTGCTTCCCACGTAAAAGAGGCGGATTCGGACCACCATTGACCGCCATGGCTTAACACATGTACGTATCGCGTAGCCAAGGCCAATTGACACAGCTTCGTAACCCCAAATGGCAAACACATGGATGATGAGCAGTTGGGCTTGGCCGTATTGACTCTTTCTTCGACTTTGAAAGGGATTAGCGGGCAGTGTAGCTGGAAAACGAAGCTTCCGAGCGCCTGATTGGTAGATCTGACACTGAACGACGGTTATGAGCTTTTCAGCCAGTCGCCGAACGTCAGTCTGTATGCCTTCATTCATGTTCAAGGCTGTACGGATGAGATTTTGGACTACGCCTCTTCAAGTTGCTTCTCAGGAAGGGCGCCGGTGTCGCATTGTGTGCCCTCGACAAGTTTGAGTCGCTGGCGGCTGCCCCATACATCTATGTGACCACAAATAAGCCGGCTTAGAGAGTACGAACGTGCAAGAAACTATAAGAGGTGGCGATGAAGCCACCTAGAGGCGGAATGTATAACAACATGAAGGAAGAGAGCAAACGACAAGATCTGCATTTGGCAGTGCGCACATGTGACATTTAGTGACCGGACCGGACCGTCGTGCCGCTGATCTTTATGGTCGCGCGACTCAAGCGCGACTTGATTTCTCGTTGAGTTCTCGCCACGAGCGCTGGGAAAAGGCAGTGCGACGCTTGGATATACTAGCTGGTGCAGTTGTCTTAACAGGACCTGGAACCAGTGGTGTTCGACTCGGGTGGGGGTCGAGACCGACTTCGCGTGGGTCGAGGGTCGTCACCTTGGTCGAAGGCGGTCGAGGACTCGAGTCGGGGGTCGAGCGTGCACGTGCGGCCGCGACGCGACGCGACGCTGATGAGGCCTTTCGTGCGGATCGGCTCGGGCGTTCAACAGCATCGGCGCACCCTCCTCTGGTCTACTACTACTACTACTGGCACCAGTAGCTTCGGCCAGGGTCAGCAAATGGCTACTGCTACACATCCATATGGATCACTTAGAAGGCCTTGAAAGGCGAACACAATTATTTCACGACTTCATCTCGCTTAGAGCCTCACGTGTGCCCTTGACCCCCCGACTCGGTCAATGACTCGGTCGAAATTTCCCGACCAGGTCGTGACCCCGGTCTTGACCCGAGTCAAGGCACCCCTGGCCTGGAACAAGTACATGGGA
>KV424690.1:0-62822 GCA_001632445.1 Peniophora sp. CONT | reverse complement strand
GTTTCTCTCGACTTTCGTGACTGCGGAACCCGGTTACTACCCTACCCGGCCGTCCCGGACGCGCAGGCCCGCTTCGCGGGCCTTGCGCGTCCCCAGTGGATGGCCCCGACTCGAACTGGCCCTACTGAGTCGTGAACGCGACCTGTCACGTTGTGATGTTGACCGCCGTGACCGACGCGTCGAAAGCAGCACGACGCGCGCGGTCAACTTGTCGTGTGACCCTCATGCGCGGCGTTCACACTGCGTCGAGGCGACTTGCATCCTCGTTCGTAGCATCAGATGGCTTAGCCAACGCAAGCAATAGGGTTGTCGAGCACTCTCGCCGACCGGTGCCCACGTCCGCAGACCTGCGCGCGAAACGTGATTTCCATCCGAATCCTCACAACCTTTCACAACCTTTTGCGCTCACAGTGAATTCATGCCCGCATGGGGCGAGCTCGTACGCGACTACGAAGGTTCTGGCGTGCATCTCGCGCAAATCGCTTACACAGTCAACGGAGGTGCGTCCATTCACATTTTATATCATGTACTCAACGCTAACTCACATATCCAGACCTAGGTGACGACCACAACGTGAGGGCTACCCTACGATCATAATGTACGAGGACGGCATCGACATCGGTCAATTTCAAGGCGCGCGGATCCGGGAGACTTTATAACCGACGAAACCGCCATCTCCCTCCATTCCAAGAACGGGTATCTCGTAACTGGAACCTATTGAGGCGCTCGTGACGGTTCATGCGACCGACCACAAGGCTGGAGAGGTCGAGATTGGTATCTGCAGTACTGCGGACGATGAGCCTGAAGAGGGCAGGGGATTATGGCGCACGATGGATGAGGAGGAGATTGAGAAGCATTTGCTTGCGTATGCTGAGAAGGACTAACGTACTTGTATTGTAAGTGATGCGCGCCATTCGATATTTGTTTTCTGGACAGCGTATCGTGTGCAGTCTGAAGTGGATTGGAAACAAAGGACGATCGTACCCCGGTCTTTATTCGACTGGTCGACTGATTTGCATGCTTCTCTCCTTATTTGTCCGGCGACTTCCTGGTACTTGCATTTATGGATCGCACGCCCGGTCTTCGGTTCCTTGGACTTGGAAGTCCTGTTCATCAAGTCCGTATCATTGTACTTACATTTACAGAGGCGCGTCCTACAAGACTGAGAGGTACCTACCTTGATCGCTACACTAATCGCTACTACAACGGCGCAACCGCTTAACTGCTCAGCGCTCAATCCGCATCTCCAACAATCATAATCGCCATTCTCTACTCGATGTTCACCGGCGTACCCTGCGGCTCCTCCACCTGGACCTTAGCAAGCGTGATAGTGAGAACACCGTCCGCAAGCTTTGCGCGTACGCTCTCCTTGTCGACCGCACCCGGGAGCGGGATCGTACGCGAGAACGCAGCCCCAGCCTCAGTACGGCGCTCGCCATACACACGCTTCAACTCGCCCTCGGCGCGCTCGGGATAAGTGCCTTCGATGGTAACACTCGATCCTTCATCGTCGACGCGCGCCGTGATATCCTCCTTGCGAACGCCCGGGAGCTCGATCTCGAGTACAACCTGCGCCTCGGATGCGAGGATGTCGACGCGGGGGAAGGGCTTCTTGTCGCGCCCGAAGCCGCCACGGCCGCGGCCGTGATGAGGGCCACCGAAGTGACCACCGTATGGGCCACCCCATGGTCCATGTCCGCCGAAGTGGCTCCAAGGACCGCCGAAGCCGAAGGGGCCCCAACCTTTGCCAGGAGGGGGTGGCGGCGGAGGCGGCGGCGGTGGAGGAGGCGCGCCGAAGCCGTGGCCATGGTGCTCGTGCGGAGGAGGGCCACGACGGCGGGGGCGGGATCCTTCGCGTTCTTCGCCGTCAACGTTGACGAAGCCCTCGGGATCACTCTCTTCGTTGGTATCCTCCTGCTCCTCGCGCGGGGCACCACGGCGTCCGTGTCCGTGCCCGTGACGTCCATGTCCGCGACGACCTCCACGATTACCCAAAAGGCGGAACTGCTCTACCATTTCAGCCCAGTCGCCTTCGTCATCGAAGGGGCCGCGTTCGCCGCGATGTCCGCGCCTGCCGAAGAAGTCTGGGCCAGGGGCGAAGCCAGGCGGGCTGTGGTGGTGGCTGTGGCCATGGAAAGGGCCACCATGACCGGGCGGACCGTTGAAGAAGTCGGCGAAGTCAGTACCTGGACGACCGAAGCCCGGAGGAGGGCCAGGCGGCGGCGGAGGTCCATGCGCCGGTGGAGGCGCGTGAGGGGAGTGCGGCGCAGGTGGCGGGGGAGGCGGCGGGGGAGGGTGAGGAGACCCGAAACCATACACAGTAGACTGATGGCTCATAGTACTTGATATCCTGACGATGTGGTGGGTGAGAGAGGCGTTGGCTTCTCGAACTGGGCGCAAGGACTGCTATATATACCCAAGTGTACAGCTCCGAACTACGCAAGTAGCTCCGTCCTAGTGGCTTATCGAAGAACGTTGAAGAAGGTTGCGCAGCAACCTGTGGCGAGGATGCATGACGCGTCCCGCTGGAGGCAGTGGCTGCGGAGACTGAGCCTAGTAGAGCGCAGCTGAGCCTGTGCGCGGCTAGAAGACTATCGGCTGTGTTGTAGTTCAAAGCATGGCTTACGCATTGCGAGGAAGAGTATCCTTCAAGCTTCAAGTGAGGATCTAGAGCTAAGCACACCGTCGGCTGCCAAGTAGAACCATGCTACGGATGTTGAAAGATGTTGAAGCTGAGCGCTGACGCGTTGCATTGCGGGAGGGCGCAGCGCACAGTACAGGGAGGGCGCAAAGTATATACTCTTATAGGAGCGTCCTAACTCTAATATCACAGCCCCATGGGGCCATGTCCTCTGGCAGACACTCCACGTGTTAAGAATTCTATGAAGATTCATCGTTGAGTCGAAATGAGAGTACAATTGAATACATCATGATGCATGACAGAGAGTAACGACAGGAAGGCGCACCAGAAGCCCATGCACCAGGTATACCACTTATGAAAGGCAGGAAGGTATAGATACTAAACGAAAGCAAAGTTCCCAACTTGAAGTTCCCAAGTTCCCGACTGACATTGTGGAAGAAGAAGTGAGCCGCTATATGTGTAGATAAACGAGCGCTATGAAAGCGAAAGCGCCTAGCACAGCAGCGTTTGCGGGGGTAGCACCCGCGATGGCACCATTGGAAGTGGACGACGAGTTTGAGGACGTCCCGGAAGGCGTCGAGGAGGATAACGACGAAGGTGACCCCAGCGGTGCCGTCTGGGTCGCGGTTTGAAGAATAAACGACGTGAATGTGCTACCGCTGTTGATTGAAGAGCTTGAAGGTTGCGGAGGAGGCGCATCGCTCGGGAGCATGTCAACTTGCATAGCGGCGTTGAACACGTCGAGCGCGACGATATTGCCGTTGCTGTTGTATGCCGGTGGAGCGGGCCCAGTGAACGAGGTCGAGTAGTTACTACCCGAACGCCCATTGCCGACGAGCTCGTTGTACTACCGCAATGAGTACAAGGTGAGTGCCGGGATCTTCTGGTCGTGCTGAGTGGATGTACGCACCTGAACTGCAATGAAGGCCTCGATGAGCATCGCAAGATCGGCTGAGCCAGAGAAGCGTCGTAGGACTTCACTGAGCGCTCGAATTAAGATCGCTGGAGAGTATGAGCATGATGAGAGTGCGGATGAAGAGGCCATTGCACCTTTGTCATCCCAGACATTATCGCTCTTGTCGGTGTTCGGGTCTAGATATTGGTCAACGGCTGTGCACCAGAACATGCTGCTTTGCGTACCCTTAAGCACACCATTCGCATCGGTCCATTCTGCGCTGTTGACCGTGGTCGATACAACCTGTCGCAAACTGGACCAACGATGAGCATGATGTGACATCTTCAAGAATAGCAGAACTTACAGCCCGTTCATAGTGGGATCGCCCGTGACGTTCGCCCAGATGCTAAGCGGCAGCAAGTACCAGCCCTGGAAGCCTGGACTGTGTCCGGTGTAAACTTGACAGGCTTGAACATCGAATACACCGTATTGCAGATCGGAGCTCGCTATACATAGAATATGAGCACTGGAGACGCGATATGTCAAGGCTGGCACGCACCGTTATGCATAGTCCTGCTCATGAAGCTAACGGTTTGCATCCCTATGGTCTTGTAAGTTTGGTTCCCTGTGGTCTCGTACAGGTTGCCAGCAAGTCTACAGCATGACGGGTTTAGGCGCGACCTACAACCAGCTGAGATTCTACGTACGCTGAGAAAGATCTGGACGGTCATGAGGCTACTGGCATGTAGGTACCAGGTCGATCAGAGACTCACCCTACGGTATCTTGCTGTATCTGCGCGTTACCTGAGACACCTGGGAGCTATAGCGATGTCAGCGTATGTTCATGTTCTCATGGCGTGGATAAAGTACCCAGAATACGCCTCCAGCTGCGACCTTATCTGTGTGCATAGTCAGAACTCAAGGTTCGTTGCAACGAATGATCTCAGCGCACCAAAGCACCCCGTAGCGTTCAGCCACGTTATGTTACGCGGCGCCGTTGGCTTGCTCTTCGGCGGAGTGGCTACTATATCGGTCGTGATGAAGTCGGCGAACGTGGTGTCCCACACGTCTTGCGCCAACGTCAAGAACGAGGTCTGGTTGTACGCCTTGTACGCGTAGTAGGACGCCAGACCCCATTGCCTATATCATGCATCATGTAAAGCGACGATGGAAGGGATGGAGCACTATACGCACAGGCCATTAGTATTTGTGCGCTGCGAACCCTTGGTCCCATTGCCGAACTTGTCGTTCTGGTCAACCCACGCTTGCAGGTTCTTCGTCACGGCGCTCTTCCACGTCTTATTGCCGCTCAGCCAATCCTGCGTGGCTAACGTCGTATACATGCTAGCAAGTGCTTGCCCATCGGACTGGTCTAGATTGTTGTATTAGACCTGTGCCCAGCGCACCATCGAAGTATGAAACGTACCAGACAAGCTCCCGTTACTGGCGAGATTGTTTACCAGCGCTTGTGCAGCGTCATTTGCGAATCCCTCATGTGTCGCGCGTGTGCCTGTGATGGTCGTGCCCTGCAGTGTGTTTGTAAGAATGACAGAACCCCCTCTTGATCACGTATCGTGCACGTACCGTCCAGGCCGAAGGTATGGTTAGGCTTTGTCCAAGGACGACACGCGCTACGGCTAGGAAGAGTACAGTGGCACGAAAGACGCCCATGTCTGAAAGCCGACGGGAGTGAGAACAGATACGAAAGGCGCAGGAACGTGGGCGCACATCGTGTCGGGTCTACAGTCTTCGTATTATAAGACCTGTAGTCCACATGGCCCATCTATCGATGCCAATACGTACCCAACATTGAGGCCGTGCGAGAACAAGATGATACCCGGCCTATAACTTTCGATAACGGGGATCGTTGTCAGCGGAACGGACAAGCTGAGAGCCCATCTGTGATGTGTAACTCTTCATTTCCCCGACATAACACTTGAACTTGTTCCGAGTCCATGCATGCAATGGCACAGCTGGCGCCCAGAGAGCGCCGTAGTTGGGCAATCCATGCGGATGGGGTCTTGATGGTTAAGATCATATCTCAACGGAGATCCGCGTGCAAGTATAGGGCGCAAAGTATAAGCTTATAAGGTTCGTCTCTGGCGACCTGCCAGCTAAAGAGGAAGTCGAATCTGAGCGATGAACAATCGCACACGATGGCCCGCCCGTAACCATCCGATCCTGCCTCAGACGACAGTAACATAGCTACAGTCAGCTATGCGAAGCAAAGCTTCTTCGCAGGCGCAATATATGAGCTGGCCCCAGACGTGGCATTCAGTCAAAGGAGGTGGTACATCTCTGTGTTGGTGGTGGCGGGTCGCAAGCTGTGTGTGATGCGGGTTGCGCCGCTAGTCCGCTGGTCCGGCCATCACCGACTCGGATCGCTCTTCGCAATCGCCTTCGAATGTATGCGGCACGATCAGTTACAAGCGAGTACTATAGCCTGAGATGTAGCTGTACTCGCTCGCCGAGATGTTCTCTTTGAGCTGCAAATCTGACGCCGGCGCCGGAGCTTCCGCGCTCGCATCGAGACTTCCTTCCAAAGCGGCGAGCACAGCGAGGCTGAGCGAGGTCTCCTCCATCGGGCAACGGGTCCATGTAACTGGATCCAAATAACGAATATGAGCTTTGCCCCATGCTGACTCTGTAGTAGTATTACTGGAACCGAGTGCATGGGATCACTACCAAAGAAGGTCCGATACATTATCATAGAGGTACAGTAAGCGGGGATGACAGCATGGCACCAAGGTATGCAGACAGCATCTGGGTATATGGTACGAAAGAGAAGAGGGACAAGAAAATTGCAGTCTCGTAATCTGCTAACGTTCGTACTCGGGCGGCACTGCTCCATGGTCACGCAAGACGTTGTTGACCACGCCATGCACAAGCGCCAAGATATCAGACGCTGTATGTCCAGCAGCATCCGAAGGGGTAGTGTTCGGGTATTGCGTACTCCGAGTTGAACTCGAGCCACTCAGCGTATCGCTTACGGGCGGCGACGGCTGCGGGGGCGCATTCATGCGCCGGTGTTTGGGGCTCTCTGTGGTGTTAACATACTGCACCGTGACCGATGAAGAGGTGGGAGTGTCATTCGCATATGGCCGGCGGGCGTATGGAAGAAAAGGCGTGATTGTGCCGTCGCTCCCTTCGTTCTCGTCCTTGCCGAACGTGATTCTTGGAGACTCCGCGCGACGCTGTGTACGGCGATACCAAAGTGCAATGCCCGCCATCATGCCCAATAGAGCCAGACCGCCGATGACCCCGCCCAAAATCGCGCCAATCGGATGCGCGGATCTCGTGGTAGCTGAATACGTCGAGGGCGAAGTTGAAGTCGAGGTACTGGGTAAGGGTGGTGTTACGGTAGCGTTATCGGGAGGAAGTAGGTCGAACGCAGCGTTAAGTACATCCATTGCGACGATGTTGCCGCTGCTGTTGAAGGCGTGCGGGGTGGGGCCAGTGAGTGAGGTGGTGTAGTTGTTACCTGTGCGCGCATTATTGATGAGACCATGATACTATTGCGATCTTGGTCAGCCACAGGAGATATGCAAAATCACCGCAGCGCACCTGGATCGTCACGAACGCCCGAATGTATGTTGCAATGTCGGACGATCCGGGAAAGCGACGCAGAACCTCACTGAGTGACCGGACGAAGATAGCTACGGAAGATGCATCAGTGTGGCCTTTTGCAATCCTCTGTATGGCTGCGCACCTTTATCCTGCCAGATATTGTCGCTGACTCGGACTCCAGTATTAGGGTCTAGGCCAACAATGATCACTACAGGGACGGATAGAGGGTGACGTGGGGGAGCACAAACCAAAAAGTACTCCATCCGCCTCGGTCCAAGCGGTGTTAACTGCAGTTGCAGATACAACCTGCCGCAAGCTATCTCATCCCGTATGTTCAGCACCATGATGCGACTGTATAGTTGAAGGCTTGGTTAGACCCACCGTTCTGTCATGCTTCCATCCGGATCACCGGTAATATTAGCCCAGATGCTTAAAGCGAGTATGTACCAGCCCTGAAAGGCGGGACTTTGGGGCCAATCCCAATTGCACTGCTGTGGGTTCACTACACCCCAAATGAGACTCGTTTGGGCTATAGTAGTTGTCAGCTCCAGTACCTGAACTGACCCGATACGTGGTGAACACATACAGTTGTACATGAGCCCGCCATTCATGCAAGCCATATTCAGCAAGCCCGTCGTTTTGTAGGTCTCGTTTTGGGTGGCTTCGTACAGATAGCCAGCAAGCCTGGGTATGAGATCAGGCTACTTCGTGATAATCGCTGTAGAAGCGAAAGGTGCGTACATAGCGAAAGGTCTGGTGCACATGGTAAGCAGGTGCCACCACTATACGATGGGAGTGTTCAAGCTTACCCGACACTTTGTGTGAGTATATTGGCACTATCAGAGACGTCGGGTAACTGTTCATCGCCAACATTCGCGTCAGCACTCGCAGGCTGATACAGTAGTGTTCGGCATCCATACATCGAACACGCCGCCTATAGATCCATTGTCTATTAGTGTCCATCAGTCTGATAGTATTTCCCGGAGACCAGATATAGCTACATACTGAAGCAATGTTCAGGCTTCAAGTTCAACCACGAGCTATTACGCGTGGGAGGTAGGGCGGCTTGCGGATCGTTGACCATGTCGGAAGTGATGAAGTCGGCGTACGTCGTGTCCCAGGCCTGCTGGGCGAGCTCCAGGAAAGACTGCTGGCCATATGCTTTGTATGCATAGTAAAGCGTGAGCGCCCACTGCCTGCATGTTCGCAGATGACGTTGGGATCAGCCTTCTCGAATTATGGAGCAAGGGAAGGTGCCTACATGCCATTACTATTAGTCCGCTTTGAGCCAGCTGTGCCGTTTGTGTACATGTCATTCTGCCCGATCCACGTTTGCAGGTTGCTCGTCACGACCTTTTCCCAGGTCTTGTTCCCGCTCAAGAAGTCCTGCATTGCGAGTGTCGAGTACATACTCGCGAGCGCCTGTCCGTTTGACTGATCTGCAAGGATGTCGCCTTGACAAGCTGGACAAGATTGATATTGGGAAGATGGACGAACCAGGCAAGCCTCCTTTGTTGTCAATGTTGACAACGAGCGCCTGCGCGGCGCCATTTGCATACGCCTCGCGCACTGCGCGAGGGTCCGCTGATGCTGCGCTCTGTAGAACGCCGTCAGAATATGACACTGGAACGCGGTGATATGTACTCACACCCCAGGCAGGTGGTACAGCTAGATCTTGCGCTAGAGTGGCGGTTGCATAGGATACAAGCAGAGTAGCGAGCTTGAGGGAGGCGGTGCGCATGGGATGTTCGACTGCAAGGATGGGAGAGGGAAGAAAGGTAAAGGTTTCGCCTTTTCCAACGGCGCAAGCTAGCCTATGTCCGCGATCTTTCTTTGGACACCGGGGGATCAGCTTCCGTATACGTAGCGGAGCAAATGCGCACACAGTGCCATATAGAAGAATCATTGGTTGATGAACACGAGAGGAAGAAGCCTCCGTTGTGAACGATGGAAGCTTAGGTTAGTTGTTCGCAATGAAACATGATGTGACTGGAAAAGGCAGGATGCAGAGAAGTTGTCCGATTGAACTCATCGTCGCAGATAAGCCATTTGAACACAGTCAGGGTTCAATGTCTCGAGTGCCCAAGTAATCATCGCCGCGGGCGATCCGTCTGGCCGCTTCAGTTCACTCCGACTTTCTCTGACTATAGGCGTCCAGTCAGATCCCGTTCTTCACCGATCATTGTTCGCAACTCTCGCGGCCGTTGACGCGCTGACCGTGACGTTGTCAAAGAGCACAGGTCAAGCGTCAATGGCAAGGGATATCAACCAGGGCGAACTTGTTGGTAGTAACTGGAGACCCGCGTGGGTGTGAGTAAACCGCGCGCGCTGCCGTAGAGAGCGCGATTGTATGGCAATCCCAGGAGCTCACTGCTGCATACATCTCGGGCCAAGAGACATTCCCAGGCGCAAGGGGAAGCCCTCATCTTGTAAGGCGAAGGTAAAGCACTGGCAATGGCAATGGCAACGGAGTGGCGATATCATGGAGATGGGTACATCGAAGGAATGAGTAGATTGGAGCAGAAGCGGCCGACCCAATGAATGAATTCGCCTGCAAGCATGATTTCAGCATCTTGCGCTCATATTGCGAGCCATTGACCTCGCACCTTCGTAGCACGGAACGTACGCGGCACCACTGCTCTCCCGCCGTCCTCGTCGTAGCGCGGACCACTCCACATCATCCATATGGACGGGCATGTAGCTCATCGAGCGCGCACGCTGCCGCACGCCAGGAAGTCTCTATAATCAACAAAAGGTAGTTGAAATATACACCGAGAAGTCAGCAGCACACTTCAAAGAGCAAGACCTTGTATATCCAGCCATCTGTCAGCCTGGAGATGTCCATCCATATTCACGCCGCTCAGCTAGGCTAATGCCGAGGTAACCTAGCGGGTCGCAATTTGGGCGGATGGCGCAAGTGGTGGTCTCTACTTCTCGCGACCCTATGACGGCGCTGAGAGGACCGTCAGCCTCCGTCAACGCTGTTGGTCAACGCGTCCTGTCACGTCGTGATGTTGACCGGCGTGACCGACGCGTCGCAATGTACGCCGGGATAGGTCGGGATGTTTATCCCAAACCATCACCACCGCACCACCATCGTACTCGATTCTGTTACTCTACAAAAGTGTGGGACTAGATACATCTCTGTCACCATTGAACTTTGTCCAAGCAACAACCTCGTGCCGTGATCGTACTGCACACCGCCGTTTATCTCCGCTTCAAGATGAGCCTCTTAAATGGAACAGAAACACAGCTTCCTCTCTGGGCACAAGCTATACTGAACAACAGGGAGCGTGGCATCACTGACGGGTGCGCTTCCTTTGTCTCGCTTCCTACCGTTGGCTAACTGTATCCTATACACAGCCTCGCATCTGCTGGCTATCCAGAACAGTCATCCGAGGAATACCGAAGTTTGATTGCATGGAGGCCAAATGATTTTGTAGACGAATGGCTCGCCGCATACCGCGGGCGTTCTCGCTCTGCGTTAAGGAACCCTACGCTATGGCTTATGACCCGCATGCTCGCGACTCTCGCGGACCCCATTCGCGGTGGCGTGAACTTCTTTGAGGGGACTTCGGAGCGTAACGTGTATATTTCGAAACCTTGGGAAAATCTACTCGATGCTGGTTTGTGCGTCTTGTGTCACGAGGCCCTCTCCTCTGGCAACTTTTTTGATGAGTTTCCGGTATGTACAAGCGACCCGTTGTTTGATGTTTGAACGTTGTTGACGCAATCGCCGCTTGGCAGATCTGGGTGTCCGACATGATGAAAGTCATTGGGGCAATTATAGCATATCTTCGGCATGTCAGCACCTACTTGGAAGGACGACCCCGTTTGCACGATGCTATTTGCGAACTTAGTGCAAAACTATGGGAGTGCTGCTGGCTACACCGAGATAGGTTCGTAACGGGGAATCCGCTAGAACAGTTCCTTCCCGGTCTGGCAAAAGAGCTGAGGGTGCCTCTTCGTAATGCACTACGCGACTATCTCCTTGTTAAACAGTACGATCCTAAAATGATCAACCGAATACCGCTGATTGCTATCTTCAGCGATGCCAATGTCACTCAATCCGAAAACCCCGTGTATCTCAATTCTCGTGGCCTAATTCTTATGTGCTGGTTCTACCGGGACGACCCTTGGATAGATAACTTCGAGATGATGGCTTCGGTGCCCTTTGTAGCTATTCTGCATCGGCCCAGCGAACTCTCGGATTTTATCCAGCGAGAGGTTGTCGAAAAGCACGGGGCCAAGTCCTACCTAGTTCGTTTAGGTATATCCATACAGTGCTCTGATACGGATCTTCCTGGTCGCCAACGACTGAATGGAACTCTTGCCACGATTCGCAAAGTTCTACGACATGACGCCTTTAAACCATACCTTTACCCCTCTGGTTCGTCCGTGTTCTCTGCCAGATGTTAGAACAGGAGGCCCAAGAAGAGTACTTAGGAGCTGATCAACTTCAATTGCACTCACAACGTACGATGATCGCTCTCCAGCTTCTCCAGTCGGTCCACGTTATCCCAGCCCTTGGTCGTTTATGCTGACATCTGGATAGGGACATCGTAGATGCGGTACCCGCGGAGACTTCCACGTTAATTCGTGAACTCAACGTCATTCGGCTCATCTCTTATGGGATTATGACACTGTACAGGACTTTGAAAGATGCCGAAAGTGAGTATTAGCTGTTGATATCTTTGTCAAGCGCGACTCTGAAAGATGCTTCTGATGACAGCACTAGTCGTGATGCAGCTCTGCGATTCCTTTACGAATGTTGGGAAGGAGTTGAGGACCCGATCCGCGAAGAACCCGCTTCGCAAGGCCTACGAGCGCAGCCTACGGCGGGAGTGGTATCCCTCGCTCAAGGCTCTTGACGATATGTCTAAACTACCACACATCGACAGCAAGCCGGAAGCTCGCTCTTATGCTCGTCTAGGTTGGCATAGGTTGGGTACTGTTGGGATGGGGCTTAACGAGGACAATGAACGCAAGTTGTATAAAGAGCGCGCTAGTAAACTCTGTTCGTGGAGGGAATGCAAATGGTACACCATGGAGCCGTCGGAGCAGCTGAAGGAATGCACCGGCTGCCGCGAAGCGGTAAGATTGTATCGTCAAAACCACGCACGCAGACTGATGATTGTTACAGAGATATTGCGGGACGGCCTGTCAGTATAGGTTCGTGCCAAGATTTATCGCCTTTCTTCACATTAAGTCCTAACCCTTTAACTTCTCTAGGGATTGGAAGAACGGCCATAAGCAGATGTGCCGGAGGTTGAAGCAGACGCCACATAATAAGACTTAATAGTCGTGGTGGCTTACAACACGGCGCCCGAATGGCCACGTTTATCCCTATTGATACTCTTTCCTGGTACAATGCCCAAATGCATCCTCTGCCTCTCTCCTCGCCCGTAACCCGACTTGTGGCGTTGGGGAGTGTCATTTGCCACACGGTACGCTCGAAGTGAGCGTGATGCTTGAGCGGATACTGAGCCGCACGAGATGGGATGAGCGAAGTCTCAAGACAAGCTAGAGTATATTTGGAGTACTCGTTCAAGCCAATTATCAACTCTAAACAGCAAAGTCACAATGACCAGCATGTACTTCTCCAAGGCATTGCCCCCTCGCGGAAGTCATACCTATGCAAAAGAAACTCATCAGCGCATTGTTGACTCCCTACTATCGGGTATAAAGCGCGAAAGATGTGGGACAATGGCTCAGTTACCGTTGTAGAAGAGCTCATGATGCGTCATGCGCATTCGTTAAGAGTCGAGTTATTGTGGTCATCGTAGCCAATGATACAATATGGAGTGAAAGAGGGAATACTTACGGAAGGCAGGAGGTTGGGTTGAGTTTGGTATACAGTAAGATCTACAACGGCGATAAGCGTCCATACGTCTGTGCTTCAGTCGAAGCAAAGTAGCTTACAAAGTACAGATCGACTTGATGAGATACTCAAGTACTGCTACTGCATGACGCTCTTCATCGCGACCATGCTCGTGACGATATTATTAACGATAAGCCGCTCGCGAGTGACGTCCTTCCCGGCCTCCTTGATCGCAGGCTCGCCGTTCAATTTGTTATACTGCCATACGTCAGCAGGAGCGCATAATAATGCACCGTGATGCACACACCTTCTTGACCGCAGCCCAGTCTGTGTTCTCTTGTAATGTCGACAGAGACTCCAGATCACCCGTTACGACCGCTTTCATCTTCCCTTCAACATCGGATAGATCGGGAGATGCGACGCGGACGACGATAAGTGCAGAAGTCGTATCTGATACGCCGTATCGTCGAATGGCCTCTGTGATCTGATAATATAGTCAGCGATGGATAAACGAGCAGAGATGCGGTAATGTACATTGTTGCTAGGATTCAAGGCGAATAGGATTTCCGAATGTACGGTTTTAGTCCTCAATGCACCTTGCTTCTCTGCAAGTATAGCCTGATACACTGCAGTCTGCAGATGCAACACGCTAGTAATCTGTTACAACTGCTTAAGCTCGAACCACTCGCAGTCGTGCGAATAAGTAAAGCTAGCGAACCAAGCGCGCGTCGACGAACGCGAAGTTAAGACGTTCTCGCTCGGTATCTCCTTTTTCGCCCGTAGAAGTAGCAGCGGCTATTATACGTTGACGTATTTGTGAAGAGTTGGATACATTGCGGAAGAGAGCGATGTGAACTGAGAGATCGAGGTGGGAGTAGATGAAGGTCTCCATCAAGCCGCGACTTGGGCCGACGCGTCGATCATTTCGCTTGCTTCCACGTACCACCAGCACGCAGGCTCGTCTGGCTCTTACTCATTATACTTTACCCCTTTTTATCCGCGCACGATGCGCCTGAACTGGCCATCCACATTACCCTGCTCGCTCTTCCTAGCTTACCTCGTGTTAGCGGGCGGAGCATCTCCGGTCACTGCGACTGAGGCCGAGCCTGAGCGGTTACAGCTTGATCCCGCAACTTTCGCTTCAAAAACCACAAAGGGTTACTGGTGCGTACTCGTAGATATCATACTGTGTGACTGTGACTGATAAATGGAGAATTAGGTTCGTCGAGCACTTCTCGCCATGGTGTCACCATTGTCAAGCTTTCATGCCGACATGGGACGAGCTCGTACGCGACTACGAAGGTTCAGGCGTACATCTTGCTCAGATAGACTGCACAGTCAACGGAGGTGCGTTCACCCACGATTATGTAATCATACTCAACGCTAAACCCAATATCCAGACCTATGTAGCGACCACAAAGTGAGAGGCTACCCTACGATCATAATGTACAAAGACGGCATCGACATCGGTCAATTCCAAGGCGCACGGATCCGGGAGAAGCTCGACGACTTTATAACCGACAAAACCGCCATCTCTCTCCATTCCAAGAACGGACATCTCGTAGCCGAAACCGAAGCGTCCCTCGACTCTGCCTCCGACCCTAATCCCGACGGCACGGTCCTGAAGCTCACGCCTGATACGTTCGCCACAGCGAAATCCAAGGGCGGATTATTCATCAAGTTCTTCGCGCCTTGGTGCGGGCATTGTAAGAAATTGGCACCGGTCTGGGAACAGCTTGCGAGGGAGATGCGGCATCAGCTTACGATTGCCGAGGTGGATTGTGATCAGCATAAGAAGTTGTGTAATGTGGAGGGCGTGACGGGTTTCCCGATGTTGTTCTTTTATGGGGCGGATGGATCTAAGACGGAGTATACGGGGAGTAGGAAGTTGGAGGGGATGAAGGGGTGGGCCGAACGCGCTGTGCAACCTGCCGTCCAACATATTTCCTACGACGATTTTGATGGGGCCGTGGCGAGTCATCCCGTCGTGTTCCTTTATCTCTACGCCCCGGGCGATACGAGCGGGATGGCTACGCTTACCAATGGCGCGCGTCCGTTACTTGGGAGTCCACCGGTCTACACTTCATCCTCATCACAATTCCTCCAACGATTCGGCGTCACACCATCCAACGTCCCGGTCTTACTCGCTTTCAAAGATCACGACCTAACATCACCCACCTCCGTCCTACACGTCTCACCCAAAACCACCTCATCAGACCTAACATCATGGCTCCTCCACCGCCGTCTTCCCTCCGCCCTCGAGCTCTCCGACAACACATTCCAAGAAGTAATGAAAGCGCCCGGAAACCCTCTCGTAGTTCTCACAGCCGTACCCGGATCCGATAACTTTGCCGAACACGAGTTTATGGCTGGAAATGCTGCGAAATTGGGTGTAAAGTGGAAGAAGTTGGGTGTGCAGAGGGGTGGGAGTGATGAGGAGGGTAAGAGAGGTGTGGTTTTTGTTTGGATGGATCAGGGGAGGTGGAAGAAGTGGTTGAAGAGTATGTATGGGATTACGAAGCCTGGTGAAGTCGTTATCACGGATCACGCCGTACGTCTTTCTATTTCCTCCCGAGTTGGTGTCTCACTCTAACTCCTTCTCGCAGAACCTGTTATACTTCGATCATACCCCCTCCGGAACCAAACTCGCCCTATCAGAAGACTCCCTCTTCCCAACCCTCGACGCCGCTTTGGCAGGTACATTACACCCAAAACACTCCGAAAACCTCCTCGAACGCGGCGCACGACGTATGAACGTATTCTTCACCGCTCTCGAAGGGTTCATCATCGCGCATACCTTCCTGTTCTGCATATTCGTGCTGATGGGATTGGCTGGTGTGCTTTTGTTGTTGAAGAGGATTATTATGGGCGATGCGGCGCAGTATACGCAGTATGAGAAGGGGAGGATCGATTAGATGGCTGGATTTATGGGTAGTATATTCTTCTATGGGACTGAAGTTTGGAGCTGCGGATGTATGCTATAATCTTTTCTCTTACTATCTTATTTTCCTGCGTACGAATGGCCGCGTCCCGATTTGGCCATGGATACAGCTGCGAACTTGCTCGTCGTCTCGGCAGGCACCTACCTTTCTAGCACATGGGAATATATAAGACCACCAGAGCTTCTGGATCAGACGTTAGTTGGGAGAGAGACCCTTGTGCGCAGAGGTCGGGTTAGGGTTAGCATTTATGGGGCGCGTCACGGGCCGTCAGCAAGGGCATTCTGAAGAGACTCGAATAGTGAGCTCGAGAGAAGTACGGCAATGCTCGACGAGTCTCAGGCGCCTTGGTCCTCCGAGTCCCCCAAATCGGTTCGACCTCAAGAGGAACCCAGTGCGCCTACGATCTCAAACTCACAAGTAACGCCCAAACCCCACTCTGTAAGTCCGGTTTACAACGCCGTGCTCGAGAAGAACTCAGACTGACCACCAATCAAGAACCGGGATAATTTCAATTGATACAAAGAGTCCAGTACATAATGACGCGCGTACTGCCGGGCGCTGTAGTCGAGTTCACAATTCTAAGATATAATGAAATGCCAGATGCGGCGAGGCGTTGATGAAGGCTAACAAAAGGTGTATATCGAGCACATAGTATGACGTCCACGCTTCAGATCAAGGTAATGCATTCCCCGCACTTTGCTTCCAACACTCCCACTCTGTCACAGGTATGCAGCGTACGGCACAACCTCGTCCTTTCCGATTATCCTCACGTCAGGCCTCGCCATTAGTACATCGACCGCTCGCTCGACGGCCGCAGCATCCAGATAATATGAACAACGTCCATTGCGAAGGTCGTCGATCTCGTCAGCTAGCCGAAGGTACACAATGTGCACGGGGACGCCTGCCTGGCGACGCGCAGAGAGAATGTTGAAAATATAAGATTCTGTGGTAGCATCTTCGGAAACCACATCTTTAAGGCTGCAAGTCTGGACCTCCAGCACTCGGAGCGCGGGGAAGGATGTAATCATGCCAGATTCGTCCGGGGTCATTAGCATAACCCCGGGGAGTGTTCCAGATGCGTATTCTAAGCGCAGAACAATGACGGCCAGAAACGTGGAATTGAAGATGGATGAGGGAGGGATGTAACTGTCCAAGCTGATAGATAACATGCGGACGTCCGCGAATCCGTGCAACGCACTACACAGAGTGTCCAGCGATACGTTGCAGGGCGAAGAGATGGCCAAATCCGGATGAACACCATTGATCTGATCGTACCACGAGTACTCTGAGCGCCGGTCTACGTCAGCGAAGGTAGAAGTACGCGAAGCGTAGACCTGCACAGCACTGCGATTCCCGCGAAGTTGAAGGGACCTGAACGGCAAAGGAGGGGGCGAAGAGCTACCCTCTGTCGAGGACATCTGGGTACACGCAAGGCGAAAGCTGTTGACGCTAGAGTTGCCGGGATCCCCCCTCTCCCTGTTCAAGGTAAGAGCTATCCTCGCTGAAGCGGGAGCTTCTATATGGGAAATCATGTGGCTCATGCCGGACCACATAGACCGAAGGGCCAAAGTTTGCAATGGCAGGGTAACACGCCGACTCTCGGGGAAGCAAGACGGACACAACGAAGCCGACAAGGGTTCCGTGTGCCCTAGGCTCAAGTGTTGTAGATGCGGCATGCTATCGAGGGCGTCTAGAACCCGATCCATCGACGCTCTATATATATCTTTGTGGGTTTGTACGTCCAAACTGATCAATGTGCGCAGAAATGGGGCAGCCCACGGGAATGAGCCAGAACTGCGCCGGCCGCGGGTGAAGCTCAAATGACGGAGGCGAGGAGCGTCATTGGCAAGTAGGACATACCCGGGTATGTCCTCGAGAAGCTGAACCCGTAAGTCCTCCAGCACGGGCCAGGGGCGTGCCAAGTATGGAAGAAGTGGCGCGGTGGCGTCAAGTCCCGACCCATGAAAGTTACGCAGTCGCTGGTAATGCGTAGGAACAATGCCCTCAAGTTCAGGGAGCATGTGTTCGGCGTACTTGTATCGAGTGCTCTCCCAGTCGAGAGAGATCGGCAGTCCGTTGCTGCGTGAGATGAACTCGCGCATCCACTTCACACCAAGGAGGACCGGTACTTCTGTCCACAGCCGAGCATCGTCGAGAGCTAGCTTTCGCCAGCGAGCGCAGACATGTGTAATAGGAACCCATGCGAGTAAGTACGCTGTGTACTTATCTGGGTCTAGTCCCCATTTCGAGCCAACGCGACGTGCGATCTCGCTCGAAGTAGGGATGCTGTTGACCAGTCGCGCGGCATGGAAAATATCCAAGAGCGTTTCCGCAGGTAGTGTCGCGCTGTAGTCCATCTCACGTCGAGTTGTGCAAGATGTGCCAATGGTACGTCTCCGAGGAGATGGTGGTTGTCTTGAAAGTCGTGACCACACGTCATACGGTGAGCGACGGTAAATTCCGCGAGTCATTATTGCTTGGCCTTTAGATAGTGTTGCCGCGATATGATAACGATATGCTATGAGTTGGGAGCTGGGTGGAGAATCATCGCGAGTGATTTGATATGCTATGATTCCAGGATGATTCAGAAATCGCTTTGGGGCATGCTGACAGCAGTAGTTTTACGTGGAGTCGTGGACACCGACTACGCGCCCGCGCCAGCGGAGGCATGGCGCGTCGCGCCTGTTGGTCGCGGGCGCATTGCCAGCGGTTGCACGGCGCACTACTACTGTAACCTGACCATTCGCAGGACAAAACAACTATCGAGAACCGAGTCGCAGCATAGTACAGGATTTGTACGCGCCTCACGGCTCGCGCTACAGCCAAACGGCGGTTGCCGTGTTGCGCCCTCCATGAAGCGATACGAGTGATTTGATTCCGATTTGATTCCCCCACCCGCTCCACCTCGAAGCAAATCATCCCGAATCATATCGCTTTCGTAGCATATCGCGGCAACACTACCTTTAGATCACGGACCTGCAACAAGCGCGATCTGCAGATCGCGGACACGAGTGCGTGCCTCTATGCACGAGGGCTCTTAATGACTTAATCGATATCGTTATCGCACTCTGATCTGTGCTTTTTGCAGAGTTAGCAGCCCGAAGGCTGAGCGCTGAGCCTCGAACCCACGCCCGCGTCAGCTGCTGCGTCGCGCGCTTCAGTTGCAGCCCCGGCGACGCGTTTCCGCACTGCTCTTGTGCAAGCGAACGTCGACAGCAGTGATGCTCCCTGGCTTGCCCAAGTGTAGAGACCTGCAGAGTATATGACCGTAGGATTATACCAAGTAGATTGAAAGCCGCCCTTTTCCTACTACCGAATGATCTCTTCACCAGTGTGAGATTAGTGCCCCGATGCTCAATCTGGTTCGTAGTCTCGATGCATAAAGGGACACGAATAGTGGTTGTATTATTCCAGGCGGGTACGATGAAGTAGGCGTGCATACAGCAAACGGGCGGGAGCACAAAGCGATGTTGAACGCTGTGCGTCCGATACAAGTGAAAGCAAAAGAAAACGAGAAAACGATGTCCATATAGCAAGATCCAAGGATTACGACCTGTAGCAGTCATAGTCAGCTAGTGAATGAGAGGTGGGTCAAGTCAAAGACGTACGAGGAGTTGAATGGCAAGAAATGCGGAGTCCGGCCGTAGCGGGCGGGCGAAAGGAAGAGGGGCGAGCGGAATGTCTGGGTGTATAGTCAGTTGAGATATCAATAAGACGCGGGCGTCATGAACGTACCTTTCCAGAACCTGCGTACTCGGAGTCCAAGGCGCCTTGAAGTCTTGACCGGTCTTATGAGCCGCGGCGGCCAGACTTGCGGGCACCGGGAGAGCTCCACCCACACGCGGCAGCATGGGCGAAGGGGCCGCAATGGGCGGATTCCGACGAGAGCACTGAGCTGAAGGAGATTAAATAAACGTTAAACGAGCAATGATAAACAGACTGAAACGGCGTTAGTGAGGAACAGAAGAAGGAAGTAAAAATGAGACGTACTGAGCCAGGAATGCAGTCGGTAGAGGTTGAAGTGTCCGTGCGTTGTCGAGGCGTGGGCAGATGTGCAGAGAGATATGGCGTGAAGTGAAGGGAAGAGGGAGTTGAATAGTAGCCGTACAGTAGCCGTACAGTAGATGTACAGTAGATATAGTACCTGCATTTGAGATGAGCGAAGGCAGTAATGGAGCGCGAGGGGCAGAAGCTTACTATAGAAGAACCGTTACGAAGCGAGCGGCGTCGAAGTCTTGCACCACGGCGGCCAATCTTGCAGAAACCGGGCGAGCTCCGCAAGCGACAGGCAGAGGGGCCACAGCGGGCGCGGAACAGCGCCAAATGAGCGAAGCGACGGGCGAGCGAGCGAGCGACGACGAGCGATACCTGGGATCAAAGAGTCAGGGCTGCGGCAGCCGGCACCACTAGGGCGCCATCGACCGAAGTCGGGACGAACGGCTCTGGCGTTCCACGCTGTTACCAGAGACCAAGGCAAGGACACGCCGTACGAAACAGCGCCGCCCGAGCGAGCTCGCAGTCCATTGGCAAGGCCAGACGCCACGTCTCAGTTTAGAGGCAAACTTCCAGGGCAGACCGGACTATGCCTGTTGTCGCTGGCGCGCACAACAAAGATGACGTGCGGCCTCCGTGGTGAACGACCATATGGGTTCACTTGAAGTAGGCTCCAGTGCAGGGTGACGCCCGGGCAAGCACCTCGGACGCGCAGTCACGAAGACCGCACATATGACTTCCCCGGCCGGCATTGGGAAAGCCTGCGAGCTACTGCTCTCCGCCTGGCCGCACGTACAACCAGATGACGTGCGGTCAATGGGGACGCCCATTGGGATGGGATCGGCGTTCCCCGCACCACTAGGGCGCTATCTCGCCTGGTCGCGAGGAGAGTGGTCAGGCAGACGCGTGAGCCCTCGTCTATAGCCTGCAGTCGGTGCGCTCACGAGCAGCGTCCGGTGCTGTGACGGCCACACAAGCTGTACTGATCAGGATGAGCGCGCGTCACGAAGACTTGCTCCTGATAGTACAGCTGGACTTCCCCGCCACCTAGCACGGAGGCCTCGGTGCGTGTGGACGTCAACCCCCTACACGAGAACTGTCTATGGCAGCCTCCCATATACACGTGCGGCTGGCATGGTTGCATAAGTGCGCGGTAAAGATGAGTACCTAAGTGAACACACCATAAAGCCTAATAGACACGCGGACGAGCTGGAAAGGACGGCGCGTCAGCCGATGAATATGGTTGAGGGCCGTAGAAGCGCTCACGACTCCAAAGAGAACTGTGAGGAAATGCCAGCCATTGTCCCATGCTTTATATGCGGCACGTACGTTGTCACATGACACCGTATACACCGTAGAGACACGAGCCGTCTCAGACCTTCGTGTATGAGTTAAGTGTATCATCTAGCATCCAGACCATAGAAAAATAGGAGACGTTACAGGATGTCTCAAATGCCAGTCGATTTGGTGACAGTTGAGTGCGTCAAGGCACCCGCCGCAGCGCTGTGCAAGCACAAGAGTGTATCAGCCGGGATCCAGACCATATAGGTACGGGTCGGTATTACATATTGTCTTCAGGACAAATGCATGATACGACTCCAAGCGCTCGATACGCTGGTGCGAGACCCACGTCAATATATCGCGAATGGCCTGTCTGAGCGGCAACAAATCCGAACAGAGAGTCGCAGCGAAAGGGCCTGGACAAGCTCATGGAGGATGAAGGCGAGTTGTAACTTGGCGTGCGCTGGACGCGTCAGTCACGTAGGTCAACATCACGGCGTGACATGTCGCGCTACGTTTTGAACTCGCGTGGACGCTTTGCGGACGTTCTCCATCTTCGTCTGCCGGAGAATGTGACCTTGCATCGTTGTCTTGAATGTTCTGAAGCCTTACCTAGATCTTATGTAACTCTAGGAAGGACAATCCGAGCGAGCAATTTATTTCCAGGCTACGCTCAACTTTGAGTCGGTCTTCGAGAGCGCGGTGCAGCTCGTAGTCAACTCTCAAACTCGAGCATCGGCCGGGCCACCCGCCTACATACATACCTTGCGCGAAATCACGACCCTGCACAAGACCAAAACGCAGCGTCTTCTTGGATATACGAGCTTGACTGGGCGGTGATGAACGTTGAACACGCAAAGTGCGCTTCTTCGGGTGACATCTGCAGCGCTGAGGAGCGGCGGGACCGCGCGCGTGATCCTTTTCGTTGAGGAACGGGACCCGCCCATGGTACTCTTCAGCGGATGGTTGAGGAACACGACACGGGTGTGGTGCTCTCTAATAGGTGTCAAGGAACGAGACGATGCACGCAGTGCACTCCGCCACGGAGCGCGAAGACATGCTTGGTTGTTTGTCCAGCGTGCGCGACTTCGACGTCCCCTTTGAGGCTCGATGTGTAGAGCTTTTGGCCAACATTGAAACTCCAGGACCCCGAGCTGTATCCCGCAGTAGGCGCAATGTGGTTTCGCGGTCCAAGAGACTTGGAGGCGCTTATTACCGGTACTTACTCATTGTCAAAGCTGTTGATTGCACGGTTGTGACCTTCCTTCATCGTTGATGCGGACGCGGGCATGTACCACAATATCCTTCAAGTGTATCCTCTGTATCTCGCTTGCAGAAGAACATGTACCCTTATATACAGAATTTTCCAACGGCTCGATCCGGATCCACCCTCTTCGTTTCACCAACCCTAACTCGCGGTGAACCTCACAAATAGGCCGTGTTGTAAGCCAGCACGACCGCTAAGTCTGATTATGCGGCGCCTGCTTCAGCCTTCGGCACATCTGTTTGTGGCCGTTCTTCCAATCACTGTCAAGGTCATGAGCGAAAAAGAACATGCAGTGCCTATCGGTGAGCATAGCACATACTGGGTCTGACAAGACTTCCCGCAGTATCTCTGCGCGGACCGTGAGCGTGTGCACGCAGGGTCTGTAGTAGCGAACTTACCGTTTCACCGCAACCTGTACAAGCCTTGGGTGGTTCTGACGGCTCGACGGTGTGCCACTGACACTCTTTCCAGGAGCAGAGCTTGGCCGCACGCTTTTCGTACTCCTTGCGCTCCAGTTCCTCATCGAGCCTTATACCAACCGTACCAACTCTACACCAGGCTCGCCGAATGCGCGCGAGAGTCTGCTGGCCTGGACCAGTATCATGTTGAACGATATTCTGATCGAGGGCCTTGAGCAAAGGGTACCACTCGCGACGCAGGCTACGTCCGTAGTCCTTCCGAAGCGGGTTCTTTGCAGAGCGTGCAAAGAGACCTTTCCCGACGTTCTCATAGGCTTCGCAGAGACGCAGAATGGCCTGCACTGTATGCGAGCGCCGATTATAAGAAGCTAATTCGGCGTGTGAAATAGATACCACTCACGTCTGGAATCATCCATATGATTAGAGAGGGTCAAGATAGTGCGGGACACAAGCTGGAGGATGTTATGCTCGCGGATGAGTGCGGTGATGCCTTCGGGTGCAACCTTGGTAACATGCCTGATTAGTAGAAGTTAGATAGTACACAACGACACAAGCAGTGTAAGACTGACGTGACTATATCCAAAGCGCATTGCAAGACAATCATGTCCCATTGAACTTGGTCCGCCGTCCAATTTGTCCGGTTGGGCTCTTTCCGAAGTACGGTGCAAAGAGTGGGAACAAACCCAGTCGAGTGGAAATACGGGCTGAACCCATCGTGAACCAGTATCTCTCGTTGAAGCCCCATGAAGCCGTACTGCAGTGAGCCCCATTCGGGGTCACGCACGTCCAAGGATTGGATAGCTTTACCCAAACGAGCGAGATATGAATCACCACCGTACTTCTCGATGATCTCCCGTTGGATGAAGGTCGCGAGTTGATCAGGCTGAGATCGGATGGCCGTGAAGGGTATGAAGAGCAGCCCGTCAATTCTGCCCCTCCATGGTTCATCACGATAGAACCAGCACATAAGATAAAGCTCGCGAGAGCTCAGATACTCTTCGGAAACAACAGAGAGTATATCCCTGTAATGATTGTCAGCCGAGCAATTAACTTGTGAATAACATGATGTCACACCGCCTGTGAAGCACGTAAAATTGAAGCATATCACGAAGTGACACTCGAAGCCGTGTTGCTAGATCGGGAACAAGGCGCTTGAGTGGGCTTCCATCTCCAAAGACGTCTTGTCGAGACGAGCAGCATTTCCATAGCGCAGTGCAAAGGTGCTCGACGGCATTGTACAAGTGTGGTTTCTCGTGCTTATATGTACCATTAGAGCGCAAGCACAAAATGACAGCCTCCATAACTTTCATCATATCCAATAACCAGCTCTGGCAGACGATGACAGTGTTAGATTCCATACGATTGCAGGAGAGTCATCTGAAGCGTACCGAGAACTCGTCAAAGATATCTCCTGAATCCAGGACTTCTCGGAGTACTGTGCATAGTCCCGCGTCGAGGAGAGCGTCCCAAGGCTTCGTCACAGTCTCATGCCATACTCTCCCACGTATTACAAATTCATTATCGGTTTGAAGAACACATACGGCGAGAATGGCAAGGGTTCGAGTCAGGTTCCACAGATCATCGTTTTTGAGAGTATATCGAGGGTGATTGCGATACGCAGATAGCCATGCACGCATGAACGCCTTGGGGTCTCTCACAATAAGCTCTTCCGTTCCCAGAACTCTGAGTCGTTGTGGGGGATAGCCGGAGGATGCGAGGCTGTAAGGACGACCTGAAGTTAGCACAGTACGAAAGTCAACGCGGAAAGAGATTGGTTGAAGACGGACCCTTCAGCAATACTATGCTCCGAGTCGTCTAATATGGCTTGCGCCCACACAGGAGGACGTGTCTGCGATCCCTTCAAGGTGCTCATGACGGTAGTGTGATACAAATCGATGCGTCTATTCGACGTTGTCTAAACGGGAGGGGTGGTGGTGGTTTGGGGATAGCAGAGAGTCTGATCCTCACGCCTGTCACTTCCCACGTGTTATCCGCGCAGCTTTCCAGATGGCAACCGAAGCGACTTCCTCTCGACCAGAATCTGCCCGAGTTGCGGTTCCAGTATACCCTTCAGGAAGTTGCGCTTGGATGATATCGCTTGACGATCCGTACTGAAAACTCAGTGGCATCCCTGTACATCTACTACTGGCTTACAGCCGCATTCCAATAACGCTCGAACTGGGATCTGACTCGTGACTCGCCTGCTTTGCATCTGCTGGTCGAAGATTCGGGGAGAGGTACTATATCTACGTTATATGTTACTCATGCTGTTTGGGCTGCTGTCAGTATATCGACGGGCTTCTTCGCTTCGTGGTGCATGGGGAAAGCTTTCTTCGCCAGCCCCGGCGGCCTATACTACGGTTCACCCTGGACTTGGTTGGCTACTGCGTGTGCAGCAACCCTATTTTATTGAACACGAACATTTACAAACGGGATAGGGTCCGTATATACTAGAGTCGTCATCTTCAGTTTACAAAACAAAGATGCATAGGCCAAGTCACATTCAATCTTCAGTCACGGATACCGGATGCGTTTCACAGAACTCAGAACTGATACAGCTGGGCTGGCCGCCTACTCGATGTTGACGATCATACCCTTGGGCTCCTCGGCCTTGATCTTGACGAGCGTGATGGTGAGCACACCGTCTGAGAGCCTGGCCGCGACGTTCTCCTTGTCGACGGGGCCCGGGAGCGAAATCGTGCGGGCGAACTTCTCGCCCGGCGCAATGCGGCGCTCGACGTGAACGCGCTCCAGCGCATTCTCGACGTGGGAGGGGAAGGTGCCCTCGACGGTGATGCTCTGCCCGTCGTCGCTCACGAGCGCGTTGATGTCTTCCTTCCGGACGCCGGGGATCTCGATCTCAAGGACGTACTGTGTCTCTGACGCGAGGATGTCTACGCGCGGGAAGGGCTTCTTGAAGTGGCCGTGGCGGCCGGGATGGTGGTGGTGGAAATCGGGACCGTGCGGTGGCGGGCCCATCATGAGGGCGTGCGGACCGTGCTCACGGCGTAGGCGGATCCTCATCCCACCGCGACCGCCGCGGCACGGAGCAAAGTCAAGCTCATCGCGCTCGCCGAAGCCGCGGGTGTGGTGGCCATGCCCGTGGCGACCGTGGGGGCCCCAGCCGCGCTCACCGGACGTCTCATGGGCAGCCTTATCGTCGTTGTCCTTACGCTCGCCGTTGATATCGACGAAGCCCTCAGAGTCGCTCTCGACGGCGTAGCCCTTGGGCGTCTCATCGCCCGCAGGCTCCTCGCGCTCACGGTGGTAGCCACGGCGGCCATGCTCGCGCCGGCGGTGACCCATCTCACGGAACCTCTCAATGAGCTCAGCATTCTCCTCATCGCCGTCTGACTCACTGGCGCTGTGGCGCCCACGTCCGCCATGGCGGAAGCCACCGCGGCCGCGGCCACCGCGACCACGACCGGTAAAGAACTCGGCGTGCGGACCCATGCCGAAGCCAGGCGGGCCACCGCGGTGGTGGCGATGGCCGTGGACGTGGAAGTGACCTCCACGACCGCCGCGCGGGCTCTCAAAGGACTCAGAATGGCCGTGGCCGACGTGGGGGAACTCTCCGCTCATCATCTGCTCACGATGGTCGAAGGGGAAGCTGAACATGGTGCTTTCGGGTATTGAACTTAGAGGATAGATGGTGCTTAGGTGATTTGTGCTTTCGAGTTGGCTCACTAGTAAGAAGATGTAGGGAGAGGTTTGCTCGCTTAGAAGGCGCTGGGTGTAACTCACGGAGGGGTTGGATTTTTTGGTGCGTTTGCGCGGATCCTTTTGTACCTCTTCAAGGCGGCTGTACAGCGCTTACGCGTCCCCACCGGCACTGCGGCAGCTCTTCCAGAATGCTGCGCGCTTGCGCTATCGAGGAGGACCTGCCGGAGCTTGCGACTGCGGAAGCATGGCGGATGTGGTCGTTCCGTCGGGAGGCGCGGCAAGGATCCCTCGACGCGTCGGTCACCCTAGCGAAATGCAGCAAACACTGCCTGCATGACGGGGGTTTCGACCAGGAAAAACTTGGAAAGGGCAGACATCGAGATGTGTCATATGGGCCCCGTTTTTCCCGGGAAAAAGTCGATTCCCAAAAAGGAATCTGTCCTTTGTTGTCGCTCCGCTTGCCATTATTCTCGGCCCGTTTTTCCGAAGACTTTTCCCCAGGAGAAACTGCGTCGATATGACACATCTGAATGCCCGAAAAACCTCGGTTTTTCCTGGTCGAAATAGCCCCAATGCTGGCAGTGAAAAGTGACGGTACCCTAGGAGAGTCAGAATACTTGAGCTCATCACTGTGTATGTACAGAGGTCAGCAGATCAAAACAAGAGCACACGAGGCATAGCCAGGCTCCATCGGGTCCGGTACAGCAGGCGGAGTCACGACCTCAGACTCGGCACAAAAGCATTTAGCTCATACGAGTATCCAGTTGTATTGTATATGGGATGACTTTATCAACTTGAAAGTACATGAGCAAGAGAGTGAGAATCTGCAGTAGCAAAAGACAGGATGATATGGACGATAACGGAAGATAACTGTAAACTGCTGTAAAGTAATGGATGGGTTATATGGGAATATTCGTTGACAAGATGCTGAGGGGGGTAGATAACGGACTCGAGAAGACGTAGCACAGTGGGAGTATAAGAGACGATGGTGGCAAGTAGGGATTGAGTCATGGTATGAAGAACGGGGTACGAATGCATTGGATACAGGTAGCAAGAGCGGTGGCAGAGCGTATAGCCCAAGTGTCAAAGCTGGACGCTCAAGCGAGCGTGGGGTATTCAGATAATCGGCGCGTGGCCGTGCGGTTTGATGTGGGAGGTTTCTTCGATGAGAGTGTGTTCTCCTTTCCGCGCGTGGATTGGGTCTTGAGCGTGAGCTTCTGAGGCGCGGTGCTCGACTTGGGGGTAGAGAGAGCGGGTGCGCGGCTTCGAGCCTTGATAAACGTGTGATGAAGAGGTGCGGTGGTGCGAGTGACTGATGCGTTGTTGCGTTGTTGTTCAGCAAGTGCTGAGAGCGAGGTCGATGAAGTGGCGGCGATAGCGCCGATTGATGCGAAGCTGGGCAGAGCTGCGAGCTCGGCAGCAGCGGGAAGGTTGATGCTCAAAAGATTGGCGCATGATGCGCCGGAAACGAGCTCCGGTACGTTCAAGGCGACTAGTGAGTCGGATGACGAAGTCAATGAAGGCTTCTGGGCGAAGGTTAGAACGATTGCGAGATAAGAAAGTGCAAGGGGGCGTACCGACTGTACTTTAGCTAGCTGCGCCTTAAATGTCTTGATGAGAGCCTCGAGCTTAGCGATGCGTTCGTCGTAACGAGCTTGCTCCCGTTTGACCGCAGCCTATTCAAGAACGAGTCAGAGAGAGCTCCGATGGAAGCAAGAACATGCTCACCTTAGCCGCGTCGTAGACGGCCGCTCGGAGCCCAGAGCAACGCGCCTTGTACTCGTCGATGAGCTCGCACCCGGCAGCCTGAAGCTCGAGGATGTGGGCCGACTTGGCGGCGAGGACGACCTGAATCGACTCTAAGCGAGCGAGGGCCCGGTCGAGCTCATCCTAGAGTACGTTAAGCGGCGATAATCAAAAGCAATCCAGAAGAGCATACCTTCGCGGTAGCCAGTGCCGTCTGGAGCGTCTCAGACTGAGCAGTGTGCGCGGCCTTCAAGGCAATGGTGTGCGCGTCGAGGCTGTTAGCGCGAGTGCGCTCAGACTCCAGCTGGGACCTGAGCTCGGCAGATTCGATGCGAGTGGATGTCAGATCCTGCTCTGTGTGTGCGAGGCGGGCCGTCGTATGCTCGAGCTGCTCGGTGATTTCGGCCTTCTCCGTCTGAACGGTGGCGATGACGGCGGCGTGTGCGGTAGTGAGAGCAGTGGCGTGGGCAACGTTTTGCACGTGTTGGTTGGTGAGGGAGGCGCGGAGATTGGCGGATGCGGTGCGCTCAGTCTCGAACTGATGGGTGAGCGCGAGGTTCTGTCGGTTCTTGTCGCGGAGCCGGCGCTGGAGGGTATGGTTCGCGGTAGCAGACGTCGCGAGAATGATGCAAGTGGCGGTGAAGGTAGCGTTGAGAGATTCCAGAACGGTGTTATGGTTGACGATGTCGCCCTTGAGAGTAGTGATCTCGGCGGAGGCGGATGCGAGCTGAGCGGTGAGCGCGTCTTGAGCGGCGTTTGCCTCCTGGCGTTGCTGCTGGGAGGCCTTCGCATGTATCAGCATACTGAAAGTAGAGCAGACAGATAAAAGTAGCTCACCTCCTTGCTGCATGCAAGATCGACCTCCAACCCGCCCTTCTCAGTCTGAAGCTCGCGGTTGACGGCCCGAAGCTGCTCGTTCTCCTGGTCAGTCCGACGCTCTCTCGCGCGGAACTTTCGCGCGCGCTCCTGAAGCGCCCGGCAGGCGGAAGCGGCCGTTCGTTTGTGTGCAACGTGTTCGGCGTGAAGGTTGGAGATGGTGACCTTCCGGTCCGCGGCGACTTTCTGGGTGGTCGCAAGCTCGGTAGATAGATGTGTCATCGTGTGGCGCTGGTCGTCGATGAGGCGATCCTTCGCCTCCATTTGAGCCTTGAGGGACTCGACCTCGGATGACTTCTCGGTGATGAGGGAGAAAAGTTGTGCGACGGTGCTGGGGTTGGTGAAGTCGATGGTAGCGGCAGTTGGGGACGCGTCGGAATTCGACTGCATGTCGATGTCAGCACAGAGGCGATCAAAGAAGGATGAAAGAGAACACACATGTTCAGAGCTAGCGGAGACAAGAGCGGTAGGAATCGTAGACTGAAGAAAACATGAGTATCGCAATGGGATGCTCAGAGCAGACACGACGCACCTGGACAGAATTATGGCGTACAAGAGCGCCTAGAGGCGCTCTACGGAAGACAATGCGGCGAGTAGATGTGGAAACGATGCGAAGACGGTGTGCGGAGATGCGCCGAGCAAACTTGAGGAAGACGAGAGAGAAGAGTACGACGGAGACAAAGATCGAGAGATAGCTGATAGAGGAGTGCTGGTGTGCGATAGTAGGATCCGTAGCGAGACTGAGGAGTGACGTGGTGTTGCGCTGGGCGTGGGTATCGGTGATCTTGGGCGGTGCGGTGGGGACGAGTAGGCCACGCAGAAGTCCGGAGGGAAGCGGGCAGACTTCGACTGCGATGCAGAGTTCATCATCGCGAGGGCCGGTGGTAAAGCTGGGTACGAGTAGGCCGGTGATTGTAGCGGAGAGCAGTTGGCTGGACTCGCTGGCGAAGACGACGGAGTGCAGGTCGTTGTCGGCAGGGTCGATGCTAAGAGCGGTGCCATGCGGAAGCCTGAGTGTGCAAAGGATGCCAATAACCTGGTTGGTGGCCAGCTGGATGCGAGCAGAGAGGTCAAGCTCGGAGCTTCCGTGGGTCGGGTCCTTGACGGTGGCGAAGATGGCCTGGAAGAGGGTGAAGACGTTGATGAAGTTCATTGTAGCGAGTGTTGGTGCGTTGTGTTGTGTTGTGTGCGGGTTGCTGGTCGTACTGGTTTGATTCGATGAAGTTACGCTCAATCCCAAGCGCGGATTATATGCAACCGGTCCTGTAGGCCAAGACACTAAAGCCCCTGTGCATTAGTCCTAGTCAAAGGCTCGGTGGGCTAATGTAGCCGAGACTCGCGGTGAGCGTGGTCCACAAGCTACGCATCGTATCTGCTATCACGGTGTAGTCGCGAATGCTCGTCCTTGCACAGAGACGAGCTCAAGTAGCGCGACGAAAGCGCAAGTGGGACGTGCGGGGAAATCAGCGCGACAAATTCGCCAACCATCCTCGTCAACTATGCTAGGAGAAGATGAAACACAACTGGCATTTGACGTCCTCACAGCTAAAGAAAGATGACCCAGGCTGTAAAATATGGATATGGCCAACGACATGGGCGTTGCAGAGCAAGGGCGACGCGACGCACTGCGCTTCTTGAATCTTGAATGGACCTACACGCGTATCTAGGTCGGCCCGACCTCCGATCTTGATCTAACGTCACAAACCAAGTCTGTCCCGAGCGTCCATAACCGTATACCTTGTACTCCGTCCATCATCTTTCTAGTGGATTGCACAATCGCGTGATGAATAGGTGCTGTTCCAAAGCTAACTGCACTGGAAGAGAACTAACAAGAACGTTTGCATAGAGGCCCAATCATTCTCGTGAGCCGCGTTCTGCCACTTTATCGGGGCTCTCGATGACTGATGTCTATCGTTTACTCGTACCCGTAGACTATTGACGAGGCGGAGGTGTGCTCTATCACCTCATTTATATCTACTCAAGTCTCACTATGCGCTATCAGTACCTCCTTGACCAGATGGTGCGTCGACGATCTCGGGTATGAAGTTGGCTATTTCCACTGATCATACATGACTTACAGCCACCACCCGCGTCCGACGAAGAGAAGATCACGACGACACTGCGTCAAAGGTTGAAGGACTTGCTCACGCAGCTTCGTGCCGGTGCTGAAGGCACCGCGCAGTCTTAGATCCCTTTGAGATCCCTTCACCTCGAACTCCCTAGACCAACGCAATGTACAATATAGAATCTAGATCGCTACGTACACATTCATGCCCGAATCATACATCAGGACTAGAACTCGTCGTCATCATCCTCCTGCACCGCTACAGGCGGCCAGAACCTGAGCTCAAGCTCGGCAAATTGATCCTTCCCTGCGCCGCTCGTAGCCACTCCTACAGTCGCATTTACTTCAGCCTCTTCCGTCTCGCCCCTCTCGGTCTCTGCCTCGTCTGCCGGTGCAAACACAGCGTGTTCAGGATGTAAAGTCCGTAGCGATCGTGCGATGTCGAAGAAGAGCGTTTCGGCGTTCGTTGCGGCTGCGTCGGGTGCGTTTGCGAGACCTCGTAGTGGGAGAGATGGGGTGGTGAAGAGCGTTTTTGTTGGTGCTGGCTCTGTTGTAGTAGGTTTTGAGAGTGCAGAAGTCAATACGGGGGAAGAGGGAGGAAGTGTCGGTGATGTGCGCTGGATATAGAAGAGCTCAAAGAGGCGCGTGGGCGGCGTCGGACTTGTCGCGAGTAGCGCGTCGACGTATGGGGCAAGCAATGTGCGAGCTTCTGTATCTGTGTTCTTGTCGTTGGACACGGGAGTTGAGAGGTATAGGACGTCTGCGCGGGCCGGCATTAGCCAATACATACATGTATGATCCAGGAGATTGAGAAGACACACATTTGCCCGCAGGCGCAGACATAGTCCCTTGACCAGTGATGAAAGCGTGTACAGCCGCATCCGGGGAGCCACCAGGGAGTGCACCAGGTGGGAACACGATGACGGCTGTATCCACCGTCTTCTCTTCCACCTCATCTTCGCCTCCCGCCTCTGCGTGGTCCGCATCTTCCGTATCGGTAGTCGTAGATGCCGAACCAGATGTTGGCGGAAATGATAATGGGCCGTCGAGAATGAGCACCGCACGCGCGACAGCTTCAGTCTCATCGACTGGTGTTGAGCTGTTGGATAGTGTGGGAGCGCTCAAGTTCGCGGGGAGTAGATCCGGCGCGGAGAGTAGGATGTCAGCCGTGAGCGTATCGGGGATCTCGTTGAGCTTGAACGCATATTTCCCATCCTCTATGCGCCGTACATCGATAGAAGAACGTCCAAGGATGTAAACGGCGCCAGCTACGGCTGCGGCGCGACAGAAGCCCTGCGCGATCTCACCGAGACCGCCGTAGTGGCCGACGAGGAAGGGCGAAGGGCCATATCGACCGGAAGAGCGTAGATATGAACGTAGGCGCGTCAGATATGGTAGCGTTGGCTCTGTGTAGATGAGTGGTCAGCATGTGTCTGAAGGAAACAATATATTATGACATACCATCTGCAGAGGCGCAGAACGCTAATGCGTACGCGATCGCATGCGCAAGTTTGTCGCCGATGGAGTACGCGGAGTTCAGGAAGTCGACAAAGGGCATGGTCTCTTTTCCTACAAGCTCTTGCTTCCCTTCAAACTCGCCGGCGGCAAATGTCAAGAAGCGCATCAACCGGCGCTTGTCGAGCAATGAGAGCTCTGCTGCTTTGAAGACGTCCTCTTTACTAGCCGGTACCGCACGCAGAGCGCCGCCATCAAAGACCGCGACACGTTCGAGTAAGCGGTATGCACCATATCGCGAGACACCAGATGAAATTAGAGCTGAGAGGAATGGTCCAGTTGAAGGTAGCAATGCAGGCGCGAGTGAAAGCGAGTAGTGGCGCGCGAACGGTGGGACATCGCCAGAGCGTGATACTGACGAATATGCCTTGAGGCCAGTAGTGGAGGTTGAAACAGAGCGCGCATCTGCCCAAGTTGCGAACTCATCGGCGGCAAGACTGGCTTGATCGCCACCGTAGTACTCGTTCACGTCGATCTGCGCGACCTTGAAGCCCGCCTTTGCGAGCGCACTGTACACTTGGTTTATATTCTCCCATTAGATTACCAATCACTTACGCTGCTGTGATAGACTCTGTCAAGCCCGTCCCCAATACGACAACATCGAACGCTGTATCGTCTGCCATGATCGTGGAGGTCGAGATGAGTAAAGCCAAAGCGGGGACGTGTGGCTCCGGCGCCGAACAGCCGGCGCCCGGTCCACGTGCCTTTCTTCCGGGGAACATCTTCTTGGGTACGGGCAACGCCCCCGCGAAGCGGGGCGTTGTCCGTGCCCACCGGCAAGTTCCGTCATCAGTCCGGGCCGGTGATGCGGGGGACAAGTCTCGAACAACCCCTTGCAGACCAGGCGAAAGTCTGTAAACCTTCGCAAACCTCCCACCCTCATCGTAAAAGTAGTATGAACGTGGTAAGTGTGTCTAGGCGGGTATGCGCAGAGACGTATCAGACAGTTTTTGGATAAGTTGAGTATTGGCAGATCTCGTCACTGGGGGCTTTCCCGACTAAAGTGTCTGATAGATCCCTCGGGGTTGAGGACTGGTTCCAGGATATACAATTATCTTCCGTAGAGGATGAGCACAAATGGGTATCGAACGCCCGCAGTGTGCGCCAGCAGCAAGAGAGGCGCTCCCGCGCGACGGGGAGCAACGCGCGGGGCCGCGTGTCCCAGGCTCGGCCGAGCCTCGGATGCCCCAAATTGGCAAGCCGGACATGGCCGGCCGCTGCCGATACAGTCTTGAAGGCCCTATACGTTTACTTCATTCCCGCCATCCCTCTAATGCACTCGATACAGGTACTCTATGCAGTCTAACATCCAGCCGTGTCACTAAACGGCCTACTACTATGATGTTGAAGCACCTGCCATCGATTCCAATTAACCCAGGGTTTCTCTCGACTTTCGTGACTGCGGAACCCGGTTACTACCCTACCCGGCCGTCCCGGACGCGCAGGCCCGCTTCGCGGGCCTTGCGCGTCCCCAATCTTCTGCCTCGAAAAATTCGAAAGTGCACTTCGTCTCCGACCACCACACTCCTCCCCCCTAAACACCCCTCTTCCTTGTTATTTTCATTACAATGGCCAAGGCCGACAAGGTTGACAAAAAGGCGTCCAAGGTTAAGGACGTCAAGTCCAAGGCTGCCGCCCCGGTTAAGAAGGCTGCAAAGTCTTCCGCTGCTATCGTTGCTGAGGCAAAGGTGCGTGTTCATGATCTCATATGTGTGAGTGTAGCCCGCTGACACTCGACTTGGTATATAGAAGTCTAAGAAGGCGCCCGTTCCTGCACCTGCAGACTCGTCCGACTCTTCTTCCGACTCTGAGGAGGAGGTCAAGAAGCCGGTCGCAAATGGCAAGGCTAACGGCAAGGTGAATTTTCTTCTTACTGTCTTTTTACCGTGTTACTCGCCACTATCTGTTTCACATTGGCTAACATACTTATTCTCAGGCCAAGGCTGCTGCGACGTCCGACTCGAGCGACGACAGCTCCGACGAGGAGCCCTCCAAGGCTACGACCGTAAAGTCTGCTGCCAAGAAGGCTGAGTCGTCTGACGACTCGGACTCGGACAGCGACGACGAGCCCGCGCCCGCGCCAACACCCAAAAAGGCCGCCCCGACGCCGTCAAAAGCCAAGGCGACGCCGGCCAAGTCCACCCCCGCGAAGAAGGCCGAGTCTTCCAGCGAGGAATCTTCCAGCGACGAGGAGGCACCCGCACCGAAAAAGGCCGCAGCTCCTACTCCCAAGAAGGCGGCCCCCGTCGCGGCGAAGAAGGCGGACTCCTCTTCTAGTGAGGACTCAGACTCGTCTGAGGACGAGGCGCCTGTTGCTAAGAAGGCTGCTCCAGCTGCTACGAAGAAGGCTGCTGCGTCGTCTGACGATTCTGACTCGGACTCGAGCGAGGATGAGGCGCCTGCGCCCAAAGCTGCCGCTGCAAAGAAGGCTGAGTCCAGCGACTCTTCGGATGACTCTGATGATGAGGACGAGGACGTCGAGATGGCTGAGGCCCCTGCGCCGAAGGCGAACGGTACGATTTTTTTTTCTCGCTCTTTGTTATTTCTCTCATGCTTACGTCCATTTAATTAGGCAAGCGCAAAGCTGAGGACTCTGCTCCCCCGGCTAAGAAGGTTAAGCTTGCGAACGGTGACGCTGCACCCGCAACCGGCGAGGAGGAGACTACCTCCATCTTCGTCGGTCGCCTCTCGTGGAACGTCGACAGCGACTGGCTCAAGTCCGAGTTCGAGCAGTGCGGTGAGGTTGTCTCCGCACGCGTCCAGACGGACCGCGAGACCGGCAAGTCGCGTGGCTTCGGCTACGTCGAGTTCACCTCGTCCGACGCTGTCGCCAAGGCGCTCGAGATGAACGGCAAGGAGATTGACGGCCGCCCCGT
Organism: Peniophora sp. CONT; assembly: GCA_001632445.1. NCBI lineage: Eukaryota > Fungi > Basidiomycota > Agaricomycetes > Russulales > Peniophoraceae > Peniophora > Peniophora sp. CONT. The sequence continues at coordinate 27,255 of KV424690.1, read as the reverse complement.
TAACATTGACAAGTCGACGCGTTCCGCCAACTCGGGTGATGCCCGTGCTAAGGCTGGTGACCGCGCGAAGGCGTTCGGCGATAAGGTCAGCCCGCCCAGCGCGGTGTTGTTCGTTGGTAACCTCTCGTTCGACGCGAGCGAGGATGCGCTTTGGGAGCACTTTGCCGATTACGGCGATATCAAGAGCGTGCGTGCGCCGACGGACCGCGAGTCTGGCAGGCCCAAGGGCTTTGCCTATGTTGAGTTCTCGGACATTGAGGCTGCTAAGAAGGCATACGAGGGCGCTGCTGGCTCCGAGATTGCTGGTCGCCCGATCCGTCTGGATTACTCGCAGCCGCGCGACGCCAACGGCGGTGGCCGTGGTGGTGGATTTGGCGGTGACCGTGGCGGTCGCGGTGGAGGCCGTGGCTTCGGCGGTGGACGTGGTGGTGGACGTGGACAGGATGGCGGCTGGGGCGGACGCGGTGGCGGTCGTGGCGGAGGCCGCGGCTTCGGTGGTGACCGTGGCGGTCGTGGTGGAGGCCGTGGGCGCGGTGGAGGTCGCGGTGGAGGTGCGCGCACGGGTGGTATCGCCGCCTTTGAGGGCTCCAAGGTTACCTTCGATTAGAGCGACCGCGATCTGTGTCCCCCCCCACATGTTGTTTGTGCCATTCATCCTGTTTGCTCTCATCTCGCACACCATGTTTCTGCTCTCTGGTCTACCCATGCACAGTACATTTCTTGCCCCCATTTGCTCGCGTTTCGTCTGCCCATGTCCATGTTTGATGCCCTGCGATCCCTCCTTCCTTCCATCCTCCTGCTGGGTGCGCGATTAGTTCGGGTCCTTTGCTGTATGCATGCCTGGCTCGTCGTACCCACCTAAAATAATACGCATGCTACCTGCACGTCCCTTCATGTCGAGGTCACGAATCAGATTCACCTGCAATGATACTGGTGAAACAATCATCTGATATTAGGAAAAGGGCTGCCTTCAATACCCGAAGGTCTACTGGTCTCCATCGTCAGAATAACTACTTGAGCAAGTGATTCATGGGCTGAGGAAGAAACATGAGAACTGAGTAGGAGAGTGCGCTGACCAGTCGAGACCGTGAGGAAAGAGCGTGGCGCTCTTACGGTCGCTCGCTGGTACGCGTTGCGACGCCCTTCACCACAACCACCATCTCCTCGCAGACGTGCCACTGGTTCTCTTCTCTCACAACCCGACGTAAAATGGACTACAGCGCAAGACTACCTGCGGAAACTCTGTTGAATATTTTCCATGCCGCGCGACTGGTGAACAGCATCCCTACTTCAAGCAAGATCGCACGTCGCGTTGGCTCGAAATGGGGAATGGACCCCGATAAATACACGACGTATCTGCTCGCATAAGTAAACCTTATGCATGTATGAGTCCGGCACCATTACATCATTCCCTGCGCTCCGAGTACTAAAGCTAGTAAAGTTTCAGACTTGTGACCTTGTTGCAGTCGTCGGTCTCGCTGAAGACGCTACCGCAGAGTCTTCTCTTGTCCGCATTCTCTCTGCACGTTGCCAGGTAGGCATCCCTGTGAGCGTTGTATACCTCCGCTTAGCTGAGGAGATCGATGACCTTCGCAATGGACGTCAGCATAGCTGTTCAGAATATCCGGATGTTGCGGCCGTCGAGCGAGCAGTCGACGCACTGATCGCGAGGCCCGACGTGAGGATAATAGGAAAGGAAGAGGTTGTACCATACGCCATATACCTGTGATGGATTGGGAGTGCCAATAGAAAAGTGCAGAACGAGTGTTATCCTGTTATCACGAAATGTTGAATCCCTGTGTTTACAGCTGTAGTCGTCCGAGACGGCTGAATGCTTGTGTCTATGATTGACTGTTGCATAACTCACGCACAGTGAACTGCGGGGTAGATTGGCCGTATAGACGAGTAAGCGATCGCGCTGATCACGCTAATAGACACATTCACTGATCGTGTGTATGAGCAGAGCGGCGTATGACTCGCGCGGAAATCTCCCGGAAATCCAAGTCGTGTGGCTTCCTTGCGGCCGTGTTGCCACCTCACTTGACGAAGACCACCATCTCCTCCGTAGCAATCCTATCTTCCTCGACATATACCTCGTTGTGTTACTATGGACTACACTGCGCAGCTGCCGGAGAAGACGTTGCTGATCATATTTCGTGCCGCACAGGTCGTGGACAGCATCCCTACGTCGCGCTCAATCGCGAACAACGACTCAACGTTGGAGCAAGAGCCCGACTCATACAGGACGTATCTACTCGCCTGGGTCAACCTCACATACGTGTGCAAGCGCTGGCGAAAGTTGGCAGTCGGCGACCCCGGCCTATGGACAAAGATCCCGGTAGTACTCGGCGCTCGGTGGTTGCGCGAGTTCATCTCCCGCAGTCAAGACTTGCCGATCTTCATCGACTATGATCTGCCCATCCAAAGTCCCAAAGTGACAGAGGAGCTCAAGACGATTGTTCCCTTCCATTATCACCGCATGCGCAACTTCCATGCGTGGCTGCAATCCGACTCGCCATACTATCCGTTGCTGTCATCTCCCTGGCCCGTGCTGGAGGATTTGCAGGTCTGGCTCACGACGGTCATACCCAAGTACAACCTACTAGCCAATGAAGCTTCTCCTCTCCGGAGTCTGAGCTTCCGCGTCAGCTCCGCCGGCGGTGGCTTTCATCGCTGCGACTCCTTCCCATGGGAAGCACCGTTCCTCCGCACGCTGAACACCCTCGACTTATTATTCCGAGAGGGTATTGATGCAGCGACGATGGGGAGATTTCTAGATGCGCTTGTCAACATGCCTGGCCTACAGCACTTGCGCCTATGGAACGAAATATACTTATCTTCTTCATCCTCTTCTTGTCCCATGTGTTCCCCCCATCCTCGTCGCATAAATCTTCCGTTGAAGACTCTGGCTTTCGGCATCTCAACCTATCCCATGATAGAACATATGTTGCAACACATCGTACCTCCCGCTTCGGCGAGGATCATCCTTGACCCCGTGCGTAGGGATCTCCCAATTATAGTCTCCTCGGGCAGTTGGATAGAGCGCGCCGTTTCATCTCTGGGCTTCAGCGCCACGGAGAAAGTGGAGGATCGCAATATTGGGGCCCTCCATCGTACTAGTGCCCGATTAGCTGCCACTTGGGAATCGCTGGTACCTGCTCCTCCACCATTCACCTCCCTTCAATTGCTCGTCAACCACAACCTTGATACAGTGAACATACACACTTGTCGCACTCCCAGCTTTCCCCGCACTCGCGCGGATCAGCTGCAGAAATATGAGTGGTTCGATCGCATTGACGGTGTTCATCCGGACGTCACCATCAATACATACTTTGGCGAGCCATGGTCCGCTCTGTGCAGCGCATTGCGTGAACTCGCGGACGAGCACGTCCGCATGCTTTGGCTCGTCTATCAAGACATAGACGAGGTCCCTTCTTCATCCACAATCAGCACCGAATTCCCGAGCATATCGATCCTGCGCTTGTCGTACCCCTTCGAAAGTCCGTATCTGCAGATATTGACAGGTGGTCCGGATACCGGCGCGATCACGGCCTTCCTTTCGCTCAAAGTATTGGATTTCGAACAATGTTATGTCCGGGATGTAATCGGTCCACCGGGGGATATCATCGCCGAAACGTCTCTGACTGCTGTTCTCTCTGCGCGTCGCGAGGCAGGTATCCCTATCGTGGTGTACCTTCGTCTCGCCGAAGAGATCGACGACCTTCGCAATGGACGCCAGCATAGCTGCTCGGAGTATGCGAACGCTGCGGCGGTCGAGCACGCAGTCGACGCCCTGATAGCGACCCCCGAAGTGAGGATCATAGGGAAGGAGGAAGCGGTACCATACGCTGCATACCTTTGATGAACTATTATACAGCACAATCATACTGTAGCTTCTTGCCGCTGCCTAGAGCATTGTGGGCACCAATGGGCCGTTTTGATGGGTGTGAGCTCATGGTGATACTGAGTCGTCAACCTAGGCTATGACCACAGTGGCAGACGTGAATGGTGATGCGAGTAGTCGTGAATGTGCTCGTAACTTCCAGAGGTTGAGACTCAAGCAGTGATATGCTGTGATGACACTTTGGATATGTGTCCTCGTCCCCCGTGCGAAGCAAAAGGTATACCAGGCTGCAAGAGCGAACGACTAACGAATCGTCCGTCAAGGTAGTCTGGTCACACCTTTTGCTTCACTCTTCACTCGGGCTCACATCTTTCGCGCAATGTTACGGGTGGCTCTTATGATCACTCTGATAGGCCTATACGTTCTCATCATGTTCTTCTTGCACTGTCAGGCTTACGAACTATACGTGCTCTTGTCTTTCCGTGCTCTTATCTTTCCGTGCTCTTATCTTGCATGCTCTTTCGTCTTAGTGCTGGTGAAGTCAGCGTAGATCTTGCTAGTTTACAATCTTGCCTCAGGAGATCACACACCGAGATCACACACCGAGATCACGCATTCGAACTGTTGACCATCCTGCGGGCGCCGATCTTGTCCTTGACCATGGAGCTTGAAGTCGAAGTCGTCCGTCGAGGTGTAGCCGTCCCGTGTGCCGCCGTTGGACCTAGCCGGAACAAGGTGAGCGCAGACAGCTACCTACTCCAAGAGTACATGATCTAACTACGACTACTACGCGATACTACGGCTACTACAATACAAGCTATCATTCATTATATATTATGCATATACGCCATCCACTATCTACTGTATGCGTATAAAATCAATCATCACACACGACCCAACCTGTACGAGCAAGCACAACGACCACCTGTCTACGTCAATCATCATTCATCCGCCCAAGCCAACGACCACCGCTTCACACGTTCAGACACTTCCTCATCGTCCCCCATACCGAGCAGCTCCCCATCCTCCATATCAGCAGACGCGCGCCGGAACCAGCCGGGGCTAGAAACATACTTCTTCTTACTCTCCTCAGCCAGAAACTCTTCCTCCGAGACGATACCGCCAGAACTAGAAGGGACGCCAGACAGACCCAGACCGACGTCAACCGGAGCCTCGTAACTCGAAGCCGACACGATAGATGCTTTTCCGAAGAAAGAAGTGGTGTGGAGGGGGCACGCGACAAGGCGTGCAGGGAGGAGCAATGAGAGTGATAGTGACGGTGACAGTCAACTACCTCGGGGCGAAGCCCGAAATAAGTCGGCGGCGACTCTATGATGGGAGAGCTGCTGTCGACGGCAAACGACAAAGGAGACTCGAGGCGTTCTGCTTTCGGGCTGGCCAGACCCTTCCGCATAAACCCTGAAGAGTGCGTCAGTGTCGAGCTCAGATCGGAAGAGCGAGCGAACGCACTGAGAATCTTGCGCTTGCCGGAGTTGACGAGCCTGCAAAGCCCGTCGTTGATGAGACCAGTAAGGTCAACCTGGTTCTGCATGTCTTGGAGAAGGTACTGGTCGTAGATGCAAGCGCTTTGAAACATAGTGGAGGACTGGTGTGGACACGAGGAGAGAAGGTAGCGGTGCAGGTGGGAGATGCGAGCGAACGTGAAGCTTCGGCCCAGTCCAGCACGAGGTTTATATACACTTTCAATCTGGCCTGGCGGGTTTCTCCGAGCTCTTATGGTCATTGGCTGGATGAGAGAGCCTTGTCTGTGCGTTCAGGCCAAATCTAGAGGCGGTGCTCTGCCCGGCACAACGCCACTCAAGAATGAGGAAAGCATAAAGCAGTCAGAATACTTCAACTTCGCGGCACATTTCCCCACTCTTGCACATATAGTGTTGCCTTGAGCACAGCTATCAGGGATGAATGCACATCGAAAGGGCTCGGGCATGCGCATCGCGTCGCAGTAAGTCCAAGACAAAAGTGACGTCACGCGTCAACTTCAAGAAGAGGCTTGGTCACGTCACATCTGCGCTGTACAAGCTGATTTCCTTGATTGGTGAGTGGCGACTGACTGCGTCGACACACTCGAGGGTCGGTTGAACCAGAATTGTAAGAAGCAAGAAAGAACAAGCAGATGTCCTACGAGATTTACATGCTTCTCCATCCCAACTGACCTAGCGCACTAAGCTCGTACTCGGCACCCTCCGGCTCGTCATTCTCTTCATCAAGCATACCAAAGGCAGCCTCACGCCGTGCCGCACGTATCGCGACCTTTCCGGTTGCCGAATCTATGGTCTCAATGGTCGCGGCATGTACAACCATCTCCGGTGTGAGGCGTACAGGGTGAACGCCGAATTCCTGCGAAACGCGTAAGCCAGAGTTTGAGATCGCCGGGAGTGAAGCATACCTTCCACGCCACGATACACCCCACTTTCAAGATTCCCGGCACAACGGGTTGTGCAGTATCGAAGCGCGCCTCCAGATCCGCCCAATCGAGCAGCTCTTCTTTGACCGCCTTCGACATATCTCCTTCTCCGACACCCAGTTCCTCCTCAATTCCTTCATCATCGGCACCATATGACAACGCCCCGTCCCAATCGCCCTCCTGCACCTCCTCTCGCGCAGCAGGAATGTACTCATCCTCCATACCCCACGCATCTCTCTGCTTCTTCTTCCGCTTCTTATCGAAGTTCTTTGTAGGCCACTGTCCAGCTTCAACGTCTACGCTCGTTACGAACATTCCAGGCGGCAAGAGTCCGAGAGCAGCTTTCTCGGAGGGCGGGACTAGGCGTGGAGGTTTGCTCGGTGAGACGGGGCGGGAGGAAGATGGTTGTGGTGGCGTAGACGATGGGCCGGGAGTGGGGACGTCGCCGTCGTCAAAGGTGATGCGCTGAGGTGGAATGTTCGCCATCGCGCGTTTGAACCCGCGGCGCTTGTTCTTATTCGATAGCGAGAGCATGTCGGGCTGCTCGCTGTTGCTTGACGGAAGCGAGTCAACGAGATCGGAAATTTCTATGTCGATAGTCGAAAGCCCGGATGTTTCTGGCAGTATATGCTCCGTACTAGGTGCTCCGAGTGGGGTGGAGTTCGATGCTGATGCACCTGCCAGTGGCGCAGTCTGGGACGCACGCTCGAATTCCCGTTTCTTACGCCTGCGAGCATTGCGGGATTGTGTTGAAGATTTGCCGTGGCCGGGAGGAACGTGAGGTGTTGATGGTCGCCTGTCAATTATTAGCAGGTGCTTGCAAGAGGTGTAGGAGAAACGTACGACTTGGTGTTTGTAGAAGCTAGCGGGATGCTGGGGTGGCGTCAATATCGTGTAATATGAATGGATAGACTGCACATACGTCTTGACAGCTATCTTCCGCAGTTGAGATGCAGACTTGGTAGAAAGCAGGACAGAGGGTCCCGAATCTGAGCTCGACGTAGAGTCCGAATCTGAATCTGAGTCCGAGTCTGAGCTGGAGTCCGAGTCCGAAGAGCTATCATCTGAAGACGAGTCGGAGGAGGATGATGACGAGCTAGAGCTAGAGTCCGATGACGCGGAGGGTGCCGGTTTCGGCGCTGTTGGGAGAAGCTTTGCTCTTTTCCTCGGTCGTTCAGGCTCGGGTTCCGCCACACGTTTTGGGGTCTTTCGGGTTGAGCGTACACTGGACGTCTTTAGTCTTGGTCGTTAAGTTTACATTGAGACCTATAACGCACATGATGAGTTCTCCATCGCGGACTACATCGCGAATAGCAGAACCAGTGAAGAGCTCGTAACCGTCGAGCACAAGCGTGATTTCAGAGAACTTCTTGACACTGAGACGAGAGCATATTTCGCCTTGCAAGTCAAGCACAGTCTCGTATTGATCTTCATTGAGTGGAAACCACGCCTTGAGAGGCGGCAGAGGCGGCGCGCTCTCGACGCGCACGCGTAAAGCAGGCATGATGGTGATGGACGCGAGAAGAAAGCTAAACGCGCGTGAGCGCGATCAATATTTCAAGCGCGCGTCGAGCCACGTCGCGCGTAAGCTTCGACGTGCCAATTCTGTCACAACTCTTTCCCGTACTCCCATCTTCCTCCCAAATATTCGCCCGCCATGGCGGCGTACTCGTATGACGAGTCGGGCAATATGGCCCTGTACTTCGTCATCACATTCCTCTTTATGATTTTGGTTCCGCTTACGCTCTCCGCGCGCCCAACTCGCGCTTCACAAAGTGCGCTTATTACACGTGTTGAAAACTCTGGGGGACTGCGCTGAATGAATGCAAATAGAACACAATGTTGCGCGTGCACAATGCGAGTGCGGCCCGTGCGTGGAACATAGGAAGAAGATCAAGGCGCTCGAGGGCGCGTCGTGGCGCAAGGTCCAGTTCACGAAGAAGTGCGTCGCGTTCAAATATAATATCTAGACATACACTGATATAACAACCTAGGGCTATCTTCCTTGTCGTCGGCTGGATTGTCCTGATTGCACTCTCGATCAAGGTGTCTTACTCCAAGACCGAGAGCTCTGTGTACGACCCGTATGAGATCCTCGGCCTTCGCATGGGATCGACGGAGAAGGAGATAAAGAAACATTACAAGAAGATGTCTTTGAAATTGTACGCCATCTGCCCATCTTGTGATACCGGTGTACTTATGGCGTTATAGCCACCCGGACAAGGTCAAGCTCGCCGTCAACCAAACCATCGAAGAAGTTTCCTCGTACTTCGTGGACCTCACAAAGGCATACAAATCGTACGCATGTCCCTTCGAATCGCTATGCATGAACTAATTTCGTGCCGCTATAGCTTGACTGACCCGGAGATCCGCAAGAACCTCGAGGAGTATGGTCACCCCGACGGTCGTCAAGAAGTCAGCATGGGCATCGCGCTCCCGAAGTGGATCGTTGAAGCGCAGAACAATATCTGGGTTCTCGCCGCCTACGGTCTTATCTTCGGCGGTGCTCTCCCGGCTATGGTCTACAACTGGTGGTTCGGCTCTCGCCAAAAGACAAAGGACGGCGTCTTCAACGATACCGCCGCAGCATTCTTCAAGGCCGTACAGGAGACGAGCGAGATGCCCGATGTCGTGCGCGCGCTCGGACAGGCAGCGGAGTGGAATAAGGTCGAGCTGAAGAGCGCACCGGCTGAGGAGGAGTTGAAGGCGCTTGAGAGTCAGATCAAGGAGAAGCTTGACGAGGGCTGGACTGAAGTTCGCAGCTCGATCCCGAACGAGGAGACCGGTCGTGTCCGCGCGCTCATTCTGCTCCATGCGCATCTCCTCCGGTTGCCCGTGCAGGATCCGACGCTACAGGCGCTGCAGGCACGCGTCGTCTTGAACACGCCCTCATTGCTCAACGCGTACCTCAACATCTCTGCCCCGCGTAACTGGCTTGCACCTATGCTCGCTGCAATGCGTCTTCAGGCGTACCTCGCACAAGCTGTCGCGCCTGGTCTTACCGACGCACAAGCTCGTATTGCTCAGCTTCCTGTCGATGAGAAGGACGAGACTGCACTGCAGGCAAGCGATATTGCAGGGATTGCGAGCGCCTTGAAGGAGAAGGGTGATGCGCACAGCGAGGACGTTTCGAAAGTCGCTGACCGATGGGGTCGTGCCGTGATCGCGGACGCTGCATTCAAGGGTATGTCTGATCAATCTCAACAACATCGGTCTGCGCTAATGCACTTGAAGTCATCGGCGAGAAGACCGTCACGCCCTCTGCACTCATTCACCTTGTCGTCAAGCTCCGTCTAGTCCCCACCTCATCCACCTCATCAAACGGCGAAGTCAAATCCGAAGACGCACCCCCAATGACTCTCAAAGAAGAAGAGGCCTTCCTCCAAGATCCCAAGGACGCAGAAGACATGCCTGCAGGCGCAGCCGCGCTCGGCGCCGCTCATGCACCTCACTGGCCTGGACAGCGCAAGCCTAGCTGGTGGATCATTCTTGCGGACCCGAGGCAACATCGCGCTGTCATTCCGCCGCAGAAGATCACCGATATTCCGTTTGGGAAGACGAGGGCTTATAAACTTAAGTTTAATGGGCCTCCCGGGACGGGCGTGTTCCCGTGGAGGGTCATGGTTGTCAGTGATACGTTCATCGGCGAGGATGTGTCAACGGATATTACTGTAAGCTTTGCGGCCCTCCTCTCAGCGATTGCTTCGGCTGACTTGTCTTACAGCTCCGGGTGGAAGAGGTTAGCGAGGGACAGGACGAGGAGGACGAGATCTCGGATCCCGAGGAGGATACGCTTGCGGGACAGATGGCTGCTATGCGCGGAGGGAAGGTGAAGCCTGTGCGCGCGGATGAGAGTGATGATGAGAGCACTACAGATGATGATGGGAAGGGTGCGGATAGTAGCAGTGATAGCGATAGCGATTAGGCGTAGCGGATTCTTGTTCTGTATTACTTATTCTTTTGACGCTACGTTTTGGGTGTTGTGGACGGTATTGGCGTGCTATACCACAACTGGGTTTGCTGGCCATTGTATTGCATCAGTTGCAAGCTTCAAGCCTTTCTGGCAGTGTCTTTGCCAATTGTACGAACGGCAAAACACGTCACGATTTTCTAACTTTATGACACTGTAAGACCGGTGGTCCTTGTGTTGAGGCCGGGCGTAGATACTTCATACGAAATGATATATCGCGGCTGGAGCGCTCAAGAACCATACAATAGAGAACAACACAACGGTAGGAATGGACATGTACAGAATCCTATCCAACAACCAGTGACATCACGCGTACTGGTGCTCATTTACGGTGGCTGGCATATTTAGATCTCTTGATCTTCACCGTGAATCCGTCAATCGTCATTTTCATGTTATATTTGACGGCTTCGTGAGCGGACTTCTGCGAAGCAAAGGTGACCCAACCTAAACCTGAGCCTGGGTTCTGGAGTGCGTATAGTCCCTTTGGAGTATGAGCATCGACAACCTTGCCGAATCGCTCGAATTCGCGCCGGAGCCGATCATCATCCACGTCGCGGGGAAGACAATGGATCCATATGCTGGCAGTTGGCTGTACCGCGTCATCGTCAGAGGGGTTTAAGTAACTCCAGACTTCAGGCGAGAATGAAGGGTCCGGGGCGCGCTGAATTCGAAGCGGATGCCCATCTATCGACCGGTTATTGAGCTTCAAGGCATCCACCACCGAACTGGGCGAGGAAAACACGACGTAGCCGTATCCGAGCGAGTTCCCCGTGGAAGAAGATCCGGGTGTGGAGAAATCTCGTTGCACTCGCGCATAGGTGACTTCACCACAATTTCCAAAGTAAGTCTTCAGCCACTCGTCATTGACTTGCGGCGGGAGACCCTCAGTTAGAACGGTCTTTGACGGTCGGGTCTCACCGTGCCCGGCCTGGGTGATGACACTCCTCGACCGAGGTTCGCGTTGGGTGACTCTTATGGTCTCCCCGCGAAGCTTCATCCCACTGGCTTCGAGCGCCTTCTTGGCTGAGTTGGGCGAGGCGAATTGAACAAAGCCATGGACTTGGCGATCGGAGTGCCCATCGGTAGTCGACCGGATAGCAACACGGATGATCTCGCCCCAGGGTTTGAACAAGGTCTTCAGCTCCTCCTCCGTAACATCCAACGAGAGACCTCGCACATGGACCTCGTCCAGGTGCTTGACGATCGAACGGACGTGAACCAGCTGGCCGTCAATGACCCTCCCGTCAAGTTCCAGTGCTCTGTCGACTGACTGGTGCGAGGCGAACTTGATATAACCGTAGCCAAGTGATGCACCTGTCTTGGGATCTCTACGGACGCGCACATGCACAATTGCGCCGCACGCAAGAAATACCCGGGAAAGGCGGCTGTCATCCATTTCGAGCGGAAGTGGCCCCACTATGACTGTAGTCGTGCGCTCTGTACGCGCTCCGAGTTGCGAAACTGAGGCACTGGTGGAGAAGGCAGTGCGGCCTGTTGGTCTGGAATTATGCGAGCGTACTCCAAGCGCGAGCCTTTTTGTAGCGAGGAGTAGATTATTCAACGATGATAGCTCGCCAGCGAGGGTTCGGTGTGGGCGGTATTGAGAGAACGCGACTGCGAAGACCTTGAACGAGTGCCCGACATGCCTGATCGGTAAGGCGGCACTAGTGCCAGAAGAGATAGCCGTGTACAGCATACGATCAGTATGAGCAGAACAGAAAAGAATCCAAGTGCAAGTTGAATCGAACTTTCTACGAAGACATAGGACTGCTGCTCCGCGTGTTATTCGACGATGGTGGTGAGCACAGGAAACAAGTAGCCGCCCGCGCGCGTCGATGGTTGATCATTTGATGGAAAGGTGGCGCGTACGGGAGTTATCCCTCTTCACTCTGACTCTCATCTTCGCACCACGGTGACCCCTTATGTCTCTGCAAGAAGCTTCATAACCCTCGCCACCTCTCTTCATATATTTTCGGACCCTTCATCCTCGCATATGCCGCTACTCTTCCCGGCACGGGTGCACTAATGTCGAGAGGTGTTGGGAGATCCACGCTGAAGGTCGTCGCGCATGGCTTTGCCTCCAAGGCGATGTCGACTCTTGCTTCGCCGCGCCTTGTTTCGGAACGCTCTTTGCTGGGACTACACATTGTTCCAGGACGGAGTACACGCGCCACCTTCACAACCGAGGCGTCAAAGCCACGCAGCGCGCAGGAACGACGCACGACCACGATCGTGGTCTCCCCGCTCGCGCCTGACGTTGACGATCAGCGATTGAAGGTCATGTTTTTGGGATGCGGAGAGATACGCAGGTTAGGCGTTCGCAGAGACTTGAAGACAGGGGATTCGCTGGGTTATGGTTGGGTCACGTTCAATTCGCTCGACGCAGTCGATAAAGCATTGGACCTCGACGGCACAAACGTTACGGGACGTCCTACCCACATTCGTGTGCTCGTAGACCACCCGAATGTAGTCTTTGTTCGCGGGCTCCCAAGGGACGTTGATGATGATCAAGTGAAAGCTATATTCGAGCAATGCGGCGAAGTTGTGGATGTCAGGACTCGCACGGTCCGCTATGGGTACAAAGTTCAAGTCTCCGCTTCGTCACCTTCGCTTCGGCAGAATCGGGGGCAAAGGCAGTCAAACTGGACGGGATGAAGATACATCAGCAGACTCTGCACATCCAATACTCACGGCCGAGACCTAGAGGCCTTGTCTATCATCCAACCGTCGGCGAGGTGCCAGTTTCAACGACAGTTCAGGTCACTGGTCTTCCACCACAGGTCGACGATGACTGGCTATACAACATTTTCAGCCCATGCGGCGAAATCCTGTATGCCCGTACCCAGAGGCAGCGTGGAGTCGGCGGCTCTCTTGGCTTCGGGAATTCCCTTTCCTTTGGCCACGTCGCATTCACTTATGCTGCTGCCGCCGATAAAGCACTCAAGCTCGTGGGATTGGAGATAGCTGGCCAATGCATCCGTGTCGAACGTACCGAGTCACATCTGGACGCGCGCTCGCATTTACAGATGGCCGAGGCTAATCGGTCAGTGCCGGAGCGGATACATATAAATGGCTTACCACGCAATTTCGACAACGCTAGGCTACAACGGGAGTTCGAGCAGTTTGGTGAGGTCCTCAGTGCCGAGGTGATCCGGGATCGCAAGTCGGGACAGTCGTGTGGCTTTGGCTTTGTCCAATTTGCCTCCAGCGACTCCGTCGACGAAGCTATCAAGCAAGATGTGATGAAGATTGATGGGTTCTCTCTCGGCATTCGTCGGGCCGTTCGCCACCAGAGCTCAACGGCGCGGCCTCTTACGATCAATGTTAACCCCGTCAGTTAAAGTGGGATATAGTCTACGTCAGGACCTGCGACAAACCTGCAGCTGTAAACACTGACAATATGTGTGGTCGTCATACCTTCTCCGAGCACCCTGAACCCAGTCAAAAGCCCATGCACTCTGATCACGGACTTCGATGGGATGATTCACATCTCTGCGTGTCATAGAGTACCTCCAGGGTTCGTTATGCTCGTATTACCTTCTAATTAGTAGTATCTTATTTGCCTTCTTGGGAGCCATGTGTGCAGTAAGGTCACTCATTACATTCGTCAGTCTATCTAGGGCGAAGAAAAGCTTCGCCGTTTATCAGTCACTAAAACTACTAAACCGGTCTGCGCTCGCGAAATCTCAAGTGTATCACACGGATCTCCCACTGGGGACCGCACATCTGTAATGCTATACCTATATACGCGCGCTACCTGTACTGTCTCGACATCATGATGAGTGTTTATTGAAACACGTTGTATGTTTCGTGTGCGGCGTTGGCCATTGTCTGCCGCAGTCCGTCTGGGAAATCATCTATTGTCTGATCCAAAGTAAGGAATAGTCTGGTGGGCAAGGCCGAAGGGCAAGTACTCGAGTAATAACCTATACTGTATTACTATTAGTAATACTATACTTGGAGTTGCTCACGCCGGCCCGACTCGTCCCGGCCGCGGCGGTGATGATCCGCAACGTGGCCACGCGCGCGGTAGGCCTCAATAACTTGCTTTACGCTCTCATCATCGCATCCCTTCTTCAATGAGTTGCCTACGAGTCCACCATTGATTATTCACATCTTGCATCGTCTCCTCATAACATTTGTGATATGTCACACTGTCCTTCGCTCGTAAGCGCGGCCGTGTCGCCAATCAGGCGCGTCGTCATCGCGCACGCTGGTTTTCACTCGCGACAGGCCGTCGCGGGCACATCATACTCGTCCAGAATCGAGGCACATCTCGCAAGCACAAGCAGAAGTTTCTCGATACGACCTCATGCACACGCTCTAAGACACAGTCGCACGACGTTCTCAACACGAGCTTCCAACGTATCTTACACACCCATGCGACGTTCACTCACCGTCCTCGTCCGACATCTATCCGCCAGCGTTGACGATGAAGAACTTGCGGCTGCGTTTGCAGAATGCGGCAGGATAGTCATAGCACACGTCCGAGATCGTCAGATCAACGGTGTTGATTCATTGGGATGGTCTGGGTATGTCCGATTCGCCGCGCAAGAATCGGTAGACAAGGCGCTGGCTCTCAATGGAAAGAGTGCTCTGGGGACGGCTGTGTCTATTCACCCACAGTTCGAGCTTGCGGATACCATCAATGTTGGTCGCCTCCCCTTAGGAGTCAGCGATGAGCAAGTGAAGGCCTTGTTTTCTTCGTGCGGGGAGGTCCTCGACGTGAAGATCCACACATCTCTCGCCGGTCAGGGAGCGAGACGGTCTTACGGGTTCGTTCGGTTTGCTTCGCCGAGCTCGGTCGATGCAGCGCTTTTCAAGCGTTTTCAGCTCAATGGTCGGTCCCTGCATGTTGTTCGCGCGGCACAGAGAGCGGAAGAGGGTACAATTTGGGACGATTACTCCGACGATGCCGAGACGATAACTAGGATGCTCCATGTCAACAACCTTCCGCCTCAAGTCAACGACGAGCAACTCAAGGCCGAATTTGAGCTGTACGGAGCCGTGGCGGAGGCGCGTGTGATGAGGACATTCACGACAGGAACCTCCCTTGGGTTTGGGTACATTATATATGCATCGCCCACCTCGATCAACATCGCGCTGCAGGTCAAGTCGAAGGAGATTGCTGGTCACCCCCTCCAGATCAGCCGCGCACCCCCGCTACGCCCCTCAGCCCTGGAGTATAGCGTCTGGCGTCCCCAGGGCGATAGACGTTATAGTGAGCCCGAGCAAACGAAGACCGTCTTCGTCGGGCGCCTCACATACAATGTAGACGGCGCCTGGCTCCAGCGCGAGTTTGCGCAATTCGGAGATGTCGTGGGCGTACGCGTTAGTAGAGACCGCGCCACGGGCAAGTCGAAAGGCTTTGCTCACGTCGAGTTTAAATCGCCCAGTTCTGTCGACAAGGCCGTCGAGCATCACAACCGCCTTACGATCGACGGCTTCACGGTTCAGATCTCTCGTAGTTACCAGAATAAAAATAGGCGCGAGGTGCGGAATAATGTAGACACTGACCCCGAGTCATACGACCCGTACGATCAACGTAACAGCTCAGACTCTTGGGAGTACAACTACTAGTGTGGGGGGTGATACTGCTATGATATTGATACCAGAGTGAATACACTTCACGTACACAGGACCTCTACTTATTTTTCTTATGCGCATTCATGGAACTCGTTCGTGGGTGTCACCAACTTCTACCTCTTCTACCGTGTGTATATGCAACACCTTCTGACGCCATCATCCATGCCTTATCACCTTCCACATACCTACGCACTGCTCTCAGCGCAGGCTAAGTATCCTGTACTTTGTCACCCGTTCAACACAAGATATCAAACCTTTCTACGCAAATAAGAGTTTCTCGCAACTAGCCAATCATCAAGGGCACATGCCAATATGCATTCGGCGTCATGACCGTACTGGTTGAGCATGAGATATCGCCGGAGAGGCGTCTGTGATGGTGCGGGGAGAGCCGTGCCGAGGCGCGCCGGTCGCGGGAAAAAAGTAGAGTCAAGCGTTGCCGCGCGGATGCGCATGCCTCGGCCTGTCCAGTACTTCTCCCGGACGCTCACCTCCCTTCCTCTAGACTTGCTCCCTCGACCCTCGGCTCTCTCTCCTTTTCATTTGGCTAGCGCATCCAACTCTCGCGCAGCCCGGAGACAGCCTCTCTATCTTTTCTGATAGTTCCTTACCTACGCGCCCCGCACAGGGCCTAACGTACTCCGTTCACGCGCGTGCGCGTACTTGGGCATCATGTTGCCACAGGTCGCTACGCACGTCTTTCACCACACTACCCGTGTCGTCGCCGCCGCACCGCTCAGGAATGTACTCGGCACGACAACCGCACCGGACCGTGCTCACGGGCACGGTGCTGGCGCTGGCGGCAGCAAATACCATGCGGGCAGCAGGTTTTATTCGGGATACCAGGTAAGGAAATGTTCTTTGTTGTTCTTCATTGGGTGCGGGCTTGCGGTTGGCAGAGGGAGCCTATTCGAAATCATGTATACGGATATGGTCAATACACGAAGTGTACATGATATGGCCAACTCCAGCGTGCAAACTATTCCGTGTCTGCCCACTCGACTGCATTCCGCTTGACCGCCCCAACCCTCGAAATTTCTTGTCCAATCACCGTTCTCGGCGTCTAGATGAATGATGGTCTCACGCTATATTTCTTTAGGGCCCTGGCCGCGCGGTAACCCAGGCAAACACGACGACGGCGAACGATGCTCCGCAGGCGGACGACGAGGATTTCCGCGTCCCTTCAAGCTCGAGTCGTAAGATTCGGAACCGCTCCTCGAGTTACTCTCTCGGTTCAGGCGCCCATGGCCGCACAGCACGTGCGCAAAGCCTTGGCGTGCTCAGAGCCGTACAGGCGCACTACCACTCGCGCCAGGTGTTTGCGAGCATCCCTCGCCCGCTGTTAACGGCCGCTCCTGCCGCTGTCGAGGAGCACGAGATCGAGCGTCCGGTATCACCTCGCTTGGTACGGAGAAACTCGACTGCGAGCACCGTCTCGTTGTCAAGCACTGCCGACGAGCCGTTACCACCATCGCGCGCGGCGTCACCCAAACCCCCGGCATCCACGGATCCTGCAGCGCCTCAGACTGTTCTTCCTCCTTCGCTGGAGCAGGACACCGAGTTCACCAGGTTATTACGCAAGGCGAACGGCAGCCCAAGTCAGGTAAGGGATCGCCGTCCTCGCTATCCTTTTGTGGAATCCCGCTCAATAGACTTATATAGATCCGCGCTGCTATCGAGCATCTGAGGGCCCCAGAGACCAAGTCTGTTGTGTCAGAGTGGAATGCAGCTATCGGCGCCCTTGTGTCCGTCCGCATGTGGTCGGAACCTCTGTCAGAGATTCTGCAGCTGTACAACGACATGGTCGACCGCAACATCCGTCCGGACCTCACGACGTACGAGACGCTCTTAGACGTTCTGCTCAAGCGCGAGTCTACCGTCCAGGAAAACATCTCAGCTATCCAGGACAAGATGCTCCGTCGCAAGGTGCTACCGGTACAGGGCGACGCGAACGAGCAGCTCGACTTTGGGGATCGTCAGGCGATTGCTGCGCTCGAGGTTGAGAGCAACTACTCGTCTGCCATGGCCATCTTCCAGACCGTCAACGCCGTCGATGGCTGGCGTCTCAACCACTCGGTTTACTTTCAACTCCTTATGGCTGCTGCCAAACGCGCGGATATCGAGAACGCACTCCTGATCTTCGGCCACATGGAGAAGACCAAGATGCGAGCTCAGCCTCTGCAGTACGCAATCCTCATCCGGGCTTATGCGAACGTCGGAGATTACGATGGCGCAAAGGTTGTCTTTGAAGAGGCGCTTAGGCTCCAGAAGGAGCGTGTCTTCTCTCTCGGCAAGGATGTCGATGACGGCCGCGCGCACCTGATCGATCTGTACAACGACATGATTCGCGCGCACATTTTGGCTGGTGAAGCCCCGGTCGCTATCGCTCTCCTGGAGAATATGATGGACTCCCCGAATGGCGTCGAGTTCAACGTCGAGGATACGCCCTGCCCTTCGGCTGCAACCTATGACACTATCGTTCAGGCGTTCTGGGAAGCTAAGGACCTCGACAGCGCTTACTCGTGGTACCAGCAACTCGCCCGCAACGGTCGTGCATTGCAACAGAAGCGTAACTGGGCGCTTGAATATGCACCGCGCCCGAGTTCGAATCTCTTTGTGGGTCTCATGAAGGAGCTCGCCCTGGACGGACGTGTCGAGGAGCTCAACCAGCTCGTGGAGAGCTTCGATCTTAGGTTCTTCCGGATGCCTCACGCCTTCCGGTTCCTCGTATACGCCGCCAACATCCGCGACCTTCAGGAACGCATGCCCCCGCCTGCTGTGATCTCTGAGCGGCTCGACTGGGTCTTCGCGACGGTCCTTGACGCCAAGGAGCTTGTGTCGAAGGTCTCGTTGGATTTCGGAATGGACCTCTCGCCCGTCATCTTCGTGCCGGCTGTAGAGCTCTACGTGCGCGCTGGCGATTACGCGCGCGCTGCGGACGCTACGCTCCTTTGCATCGACGGTCAACGTAACGAGAAGTCCCTTATGACTATCCGCGGTGCATGGGGCAAGGGCGATCGACTCTTGGAAGCGCTTGTGGTCAGCCGCGAGGGCACACCTCTTACACCCTCGATCCGTGACCTTTGCCCGGCGTTCCTCGGTTGGAGGAAGCGTGGACTGCGCGTTCCGCAGGTATTCATTGAGGGTATCATTCGCTCCTTCGAGTACGAGATGGCGCAGGGCAACATCGGCAACTTCAGTCAAGAGGAGTGGGGTATGGTCAACACTCTTCTGCCTTACGCTTCACCCCTCACGGATCCCAAGTCGTCAACTCGCATCGAGGCCGCAATGAAGGCGATGAAGGAGGCCGATATGCCGCCGCACTATACGCTCAGGCTCGTCCGCGTCCTTTCGAACGTTCAAGGCAGCGAGCGCACGGAGGCCTTCCTCAGCACCCTCGGTCCAGATTGGGAAGCTCTTCTCCCGCGCGTAACGTCGCCTACGACTCCCGAGCTTACTTCCGCGGAAACGCAGTCCGTCGACTCTGCGGAGTTGGCTGAACGCGCTTCTACACCCGCCACGGAGGTCTCGTCTACACTGGAGTCCGGCTCGGCTCGGCTCGATAGGTTCATGAGCGGACAGGTTATGGAGCTCGCGGCGCGCAAGTCTTCGAACGAGGAGATCGACGAGATGTTCCATCTGCTTACGAGTCAGGCGCATCAGGGCGTGTACACCTATGCTCGCTCGTATGCTCTATTCTTGTCGTTGCTTGGACGCAGGCACGATGTTCCCCGCATGGAGGCTATCTACGCGCTCGGTCATAATGCCGTCCCGCTTATGCAGGAGAATGAGCAGCGCGACGCTTGGAGGCTTCTTGAGGACGCTATGATCATCGGTTACGCTCATGCCGGCGAGGCTCAGCGCGCGGATGTTCATCGCGTGCGGTTGCTCGACGAGGGTATGACACCTTCGGCCGATGCCTATGCTGCACTCGTTCAGGCGGTCCATGCTACGACGGACGACACCGCGAATGCGATGGCGTACTTCGACGAGGCTCGTGCTCGCGGCGTTCAACCCAACCTCTTCATGTACAACACGGCCATCTCGAAGCTCGCCAAAGCTCGCAAAGCAGACCAAGCTCTCGAGCTGTTCAAGGAGCTCAAGAAGTCTCATGCGAAGCCGAGCGCTGTGACATACGGCGCGCTCATCAGCGCTTGCTGCCGTGTGGGTGATATTGCGAATGCGGAGCAGCTGTTCGAGGAGATGGTGCAGAATACGCATAGTGGACGGTTGCGCGTGCCGCCGTTCAATACTATGATGCAATTCTTTGTGCATACGAAGCCGAATCGGGGACGGTTCCTGCAGTATTATTCGCGGTTGAGGAGGGCTGGGATTGCGCTCACTGAGCACACGTACAAGGTCAGTTCTATCCTTACTCATATTCTATAAGACTTGAGCTAACGAGTCTTCAGCTGGTTCTCGACGCGTACGGCACCATCGAGCCCGTCGACTTTGCAGCTATGGAGGCGACGTTCGATGCGCTCTGCAAGGACCGCAACGTCAAGGTACACGGTGTTCACTGGGCCTCACTCATCAATGCGTACGGCTGCGTCGGCAAGGACCTCCAGAAGGCTATCGATATCTTCGAGTCTATTCCCTCGCACCCGCACACTCAATTGGGACATGGTCCCGTACGCGCGGCGGTCGTTTACGAGGCGCTCTTCAACGTCTTCATCACGCATCACCGTATGGACCTCGTACCGGCGTACCTCGAGCGCATGCAGTCCGAGGGCGTCTACCTCACCGCATACGTCCTCAACCCGCTCATTCGTGGTCATGCGCTCGTTGGTGACATTGAGTCCGCACGCGCCATCTTCGCGAATATGGTCGACCCTCCGTCTGGTGTTGCTGCACCGAACAACCATGCGCCGCATGATGCGACTCAGCAGGCCGTTGGATCGCAGCCTGGTGCACCAGTATACCGCGAGCCGTCGACGTGGGAGGCTATGGTCCGCGCTGAGCTCGGACAGGGGAACCGCAACGAGGCGATTGCGCTGCTTGAGCGTTTACGCGAGAGGCATTACCCCGAGAGCATTTATAACCGTATCAGCGGTATCATGCTCGACGACTCGGTCTCGCCGTGGCCTGCGACGATGAGCTCCGACCACCCGCTCGCTTCCTCGGCTTAGACTCGATCGATCGGTTGCCTCATACTTGGACTGCCTTGTCGCTATTGCTATCGCGCTATCACCTGCAACACCCCTCATGCTTTCATGCTCGCTTACGTCTCCGTTCCCGTATCCTACGCACACACCATACATCCGCTATTTTGCTTACCGAGCCTCGATTTTCCGTTGACCCTTCACGCCCGCACGCACCCACATAAAATGTATCATTATCTTACTTGAACTGCTGGTTGCGCTTTTTGGCTTGCTGCTGGTTTCTTATACATACGTTGCATCTTATTCCACGCTTTGGCTGGTTGGGATGCGATGTTGCACCACCACTCTGATCGATTCGTTCTTGGTTGGAGGCTCGGAGAGGCAAGCTAAAAGGTGTTTTATTTGCGATTGAGTACTGAGTGAGCGCCAGGCAACAGTACCGTTCACTTGTTTAACGCGTGACGTCACGCGTTTGATTTCACCGCGCCCCGCGCTCGCCGGGCCTCGCCCGCACACCTTGCTCTTGACCACCACCACGACGCGTTGCAAAACGTACTGAGCTGCCACAGACTGCACCGATCATAGTCCTACCTATGGTGGGGTGATGCGCGTCAGTGTATCTGCTAGCCGCTACTTTCATCCAGGTTGTGGGTTCGGTCGACTGGGTGTGCAGCAGCGCGCGCTGCCAAGCCTCCGCTTTGGTGCGCGTTTCTACATATGCATGGGCAGATTCGGGAAGGAAATTCATGCTCGGTTTGAGCTTGGGTGAAGTGTATCTTCGTGATTCATCGGCATCGCGGTCGCTCTTCGCTATTATCTTTTCAGTCTGCAGCAGACATCTGACATAAGAGCTACTTGCTCGTGACCAGTATGTCTTGGACTGGCAGTGGTCTATTAACAGCTTATGGTATGCCGAAGAGTCCGAGTGTGTTATTCCCAGGCCAGTTTTGAAGACCGTATATAATCTCCGCTGTTCTGGACAACTGCTCCCCATCCCGTTCACGCATCTTGCATCCGAACCAGCACCCCTCCACCTCCACACAATCCTCCCTCTAATCTCATATTTCAATAACTCTGTCTCAATGGCACCTACTCGTCACCAACGCGCACTCAAGGCAGCACGCCTCCAGGCCGCCG
This sequence comes from Peniophora sp. CONT, assembly GCA_001632445.1. NCBI lineage: Eukaryota > Fungi > Basidiomycota > Agaricomycetes > Russulales > Peniophoraceae > Peniophora > Peniophora sp. CONT. Next base: position 5,194 of record KV424690.1, on the reverse strand, counting down.
AGTCAAGAGCCGCCCTCGAGTACCAGGAGATGCGCGCCCAAGTGATGAAGGAATTGAACATCTCGGCAGAGGAGCTGGCCACTCTTCTGAGAGGCGAGAGTCCCAAGCCTGTGGCGCCCAGGCCGAGGCTTCCTACCCTCGGCCTCGTAGGCATCGGTCTTGACAGGATCTTTGCGCCTGCTGGTATGTCTCACCGTCCAGGCCAAGTCTGAACTTGGTCTAACTCGGTCATTTCCAGGCTGTATCTCTATGCCGCGCAGCGCCCCCAAGCATGACCCTCGTTCACTCGACTGGATGCGTATCAGTAACGACGATATGAAGCCCCTCATTGCCGTTCGCGAAGAACTCATACAAGCTCGCAACAAGCTCAACACTGTCGACCAAGCGCGCACATTCGACACCGCCCGCGTCGGTATTGCAGGGCGCAGGCTGCGCTCTGGCGAGGCTCCGCCATTCTGAGGAGCGTTGGGGTGGCGGCGGCGTGGCGGAAGGAGGCGGTGGTACTGCGGAGAAGTGGAAGAGAAGTCTACGGTTTACGGTCTACGGTTGCTCGAGTTCTTCTGTCTGCGATATTGCGACTGAGCGCGGATACGGCGATGGCGGTACGGATACATTGGCGAGGATTCTCTGATTGGCACGGCGCGGTGTCGCGCATATAGGGTGAGTTGATGTTGAATCCATTCCTCCGCGGGATTGTGCTAACTCCTTCATAGCTACGGAACTCTTTTGCTCGCTATGCTACGAGGCTTCCGTTGTCTCTCCCCGCGTGTTTCGGTAGCGCACTATCTCGGATCTTGGGCGATGATGAGTGAGGCTGGCCACCTCACTCAGAGCCACAGCGCTTGTTGCTTCGGCAGCGAGTGTTGGTTTCCGCGTCCGTGTACGCGCCAATGCGACGCAACTGCAGGAGCGCTCCATGCACCTGGTATGTCTCGTTTATCATATATTTGTATGTCCATCGTATTCACGTCTTCGTTAGGATATTTTCTCGGCTACATGGGCGCATCCGAGTCGTCGTACCTTGCGGCTCTATGCTCGCTTCTTTGATCTACAGTCTGCTAGTTGCACTTGCGCATCTGCTCTACAAGCTACACACTACGCTTGCGATTCACACCGCGGCCTTCGCTTCCGCTAGGCTCTCTGCCAGCGACGGGGTGCATCCCATCGACGCCGGTCTACGTCATGCATAGTCACATCGCCACCCGTCCTCCTCGTCTAGTCTACTCGTTACGGCGTCAAGCTTCCCTCGGTCTTGGCATCACTACGCCATTCGAACCAGACGACTAAACGACGTCCTCGTCTCCCCTGCGTCAATGCACTTCGCCGATCGACGTCCGACCCTCCTTCAAGAGATCGGCAGCTCCCCGACATGACACAATCGACTCGGAAGTCTACGATCACGGAGGAGCTCATGCGACAAAGCTGTCTTCTCTTCTCAGGCGCTCGATCCCGGGTCGTTGTACACCTCATTCCGCCGTCGTGCATGGACGCGATCCTCCGCTCGGCGCTGCACATCGATCTCAAGACTTGTCTCTTTTCTCGCTTCGTGTCCCTTTGCTTTGCGCAGTTATCTCTGCTATCTGAGATGTATCCTCACGCTATTGCCTGCTTTATTCTCCCACGCCATGCATTATCTCGGCGTCCAGCATCTGCATTGCGGTGGAGAGCGAGGCTGGCCACCTCGTTCGAAACTTCCTTGCCCTGGTGTTGGCGTCGGCGTCTCGTACACTGGTCTCTGTACTGTCACTCTATGCTCTCCTCTACTCTATGCTCTCCACTTTATGCTCTCCACTACTCTATGCACTCCTCTTTATGCTTTCTACTCTATGTTCTTTACCTCTACGCTCTCTACTCTGTGTCGACTCCCGTTGACTTGCACTTGATGCTACACGCTCGTTGTTTGCCTTGCACCTCTTGGAGGTTACTGTTCGCGTACCATCAATTCACCCAGAATTTCACCTTCCATAAAACCAGTGACGATGAATAGTACGAATACATGACCGATAAGTAGTGTCGAAGCGAGTGTCGATAATACAAGCCTACAACCGCGCGTTCTTCGGCATCTTCTTCAGCGCTTGCCTTACACCAAGATCGCCCATAACATCCTCTGCACCACCCAGGATCGCGTCGAAGGGACTCGTGCGGTGGTAGTTCTCCACAAGCTTGCCCATTCCGCTCTGCGTTATACCGCGCCCGCCGAAGACTTGCACTGCATCTTGAGCTGTTGCGCGGCCGGTTGATGTGATGTACTGCTTGAGCAGTGCAATCGGGCCTGCTAGGTTCTCAGACATCTGGGCGTAGGTCATCTAGATTATGAAAAGAGATCAGCGTGATGTGGGATAGACTAGTGAAAGAGCGAACGTACGTTGTTCATCTGGTAAGTGAGGGACTCGAGCCATGCTTGTGCACCTTCGACGCGCGCCACCATTTGAGCGATGCGTGCACGTACGACTGCCTGAGAGCTGAGAGGCTTGCCGAACACCTTGCGCTGGTTCGCCCACCTTCGGGAAGATGAGTTCATGTAAATCCAGACGCGAGAAAAGAGACATACAGTAAACATTCCTCGACAATGCGTCGCTGCGTGCTGAGGGACATGCTCATGATCATCCATCGCTCGTGGTTGAAGTTCGACAGGATGATCTGCAATCCTTGCCCGACCTTGCCGAGAGTGTTGGCCACCGGCACCCGCACCTTGTCGAAGGTGACATATGCGGTGCCTGCGGTGCTCGAGTAGCTCGTCTTGATCGCTTTGGTCTCGAGACCTTCGCTTCGTGGGACGAGAACGGCGATGTAGCCTTCTGGAGTGCGACAGCCGACGGTGAAGTAGTCTGCGAAAGTCCCATTTGTGATCCACCTAGTACAGGCAATGAGGTCAACAAAGATGGTCTTGATGAAAAGACGAAAGACATACTTCTTAGTACCCTCGATAACCCACTCATCACCCTCACGCGTTGCCGTCGTTTGCAGCCCAGCAACGTCGCTGCCCGCGAACGCTTCGCTGATAGCGAGAGCGATGAACTTCCTCCCCGCCAACACGTCCGGAACCACCTTCGCCTGTATCTCCTTGGAGCCGTAGTTGAGCACAGGTGGCAAGCCAATCACACCGCCTGCAAGAATGCCGTCCACATAACCGCGCGTGCTGGTGCGGGCAAGCTCCTGGTTGATGATAAGCTCGTGGAAGCAGTCAAACTCCTCAGGTGTAATGACGCCGCCCATGAGCTTCAAACCCTTCAAATGTGCTCCCGGACCGATGCGCATAGCGAGAATGCCATTTCCGCATAACTTCTCAACGACGTCCTGGCTGATCCTCTTTCCGTTCTCCTCGCACTTGACAGCGTCAGGCGCGACAACGTCGTCAATGAATGTGCGCAAGGCTTTGTGAAAGCGTCGGTGAGATTCGGTGAAGTAAGGGCTCTTGAAGCCTGCAGCGAGCCAGGTCGGCTCAGCGTAGGGGACGCCGCTCACACTGCCTGCTGTTCGCGCTTGGATCGTTGGCTTGTCGTCGCGAACGGTGCCGATTATAAGACGCGCGTATTGGGGACGCAGGAGAACTTCGTGCCGGTGTAGACCAAAGAAGGCTTCCGTTGCATCTTTGCCGGCTAAACATATGTCGTAAGTACGCAGAACTAGACAGAGAGTAGACAGGATAGCGCACCGATAGAGGAGACCTGGAGGACTGCCTGACCTCCGGGATGCATGGCAGCAAACTTGGATATATCATAGACTTGTGCGTCGATGATTATCCATAGGTCTCCCTCTTTGTTATGCTGATGATACACAACCCAAGTTAAGTATGCTAATCTTCACGTTGACTAAAGCGCAAACGTACCTTAGCGACCTCCTCAACCGTGAAGGTCTTGAGCTCCTTCTGTGGTGTGGCCATAACAATATATGTACTCTTGATATAGATGGAGGTGGGAGTACGGTTCTGAGAAGCAACTGTCTTCGGTCAAGTGGTCGAGCGGCCGTCATGGTAGTCCGGGGTAACCTTTTCACATGCTACCGGCGCGGAGAGGAAAGCGCGGGGTCGGCCAATCACAAGCAGGAGTTGACTTGCTTCCGACGACCATGTCAATGGCACAGCCAGATACAGTGCTATGACTTTCACTACCGTAACTATGGAACGTGTTACATGACATCTACGGATGAATACTACATCGACCTTCTACGTCGGATGGACAAGCGGTATTATAGCGTGATTCTATGGATACACCCTATGTTCGGTTCCTCTCTGGAGTTCCGCACCTCGCGTCTGGCGACTTGAGCGGCATTGTGTAGGGAGGTGTAGGGGTGCATCAATACTTCCAGGTCCAGGTCTGGGACGCCATCAGTGCCTCAGCCTTTTGCCAGGCAGATGCGGGGCCATCGCGCGGGGAGGGCACTAGCGCAATGGAAGCGGTACACTCGCGCGTCAGAGCTGCGCGTTCGCGTTCAACAACATCGAGCTCGCGATGATCAACCGCCCTCTCGCGCGCATTCAGCGCGAGCTCGCGGAAAGGCAGCATCTCTTCGCGATTGGAGACCTGCGTTTCGCGTTCAAAGACCTTCGCCTCCCTTTCTTCGATCTCCTTCAGCTTTAGGTCGACATCCTTCTCGCGCCCTGTGACTGCCAGCTCGCGGAACATGATCTTGTCTTGCAAGATCTGTGCCTGTTGCTCGAGAAGCTCGGCCTTACGGCGTTCGATATCCTTATTCTCCTCGTGAATTCTTCGCCTCTCGACGTCGTTCTTGTTTCGTGCCTCCGTGAGTATGGCAATGTCGCGAGCGACTTCCGCTTCGTCGTCGAGAATCGATTTCATGATGGATGTGCGGCGGAGGTTGATGTCGGACATGACAAAGAGACTTGGGTGGATGACGGAGAGTATGGATGAGTTGGTACGGGGCACCGTCGCGTTCCGCGCTTGTATTTATACCCTCAGTCCCGCTTGAACAGGACGAAGGACTGCATCTGGACAAACCACGCTCAACCACAATCATGCTGTGACCCTTCTGTGGCTCGGACAGGGCCACAAAGGAGATTAAGGGGCGCCGATACACGAGTCTAGAAACAATGACACCCTCAATTCAGTCAACCACAGGAGGCGTGGGCCCGTATCATCGCGGACGAAAGGAGAATGATGTTCGGCTTAAAGTACCTACATCAATTCGATAAGACCCTTGCCAGAATGCAGCTTAAACAATCGATTTCCTTTGC